>JAQFZP010000392.1:0-38005 GCA_034695745.1 Geophilus truncorum
CTTGCCACATGAGCTGTAGAATAAAATGGCTCTTTTATATTTTAAACTCCTGTTTCACATCATTCCATCGCCTAACAGTAACCAGATTTGTCGACTTGGTATCCGGAAATGAGATTTCTTCAACCTTTAGGCGCATAACCAACATTGCGCAAAATTGTGTTTCTTTTGAGTCCGTTTACTTCATGGTTAAGAAGAACAGTTCCAATTCCGACTATTTTGAAACTTTCCTGGTAACATCTCATGGTGGTAGCGCTTATTTCTTTGAATTCGGAGAATCAGGCTTTGTCGTTGCATAAATGTGCTCCTGATGCGCTATCCCAAGTCCATTGGTTTGGGTCGATCGTTTCTTCTATTCTCTCTGGACTGGAAACTGCCATCACATCGTATACGTGTTGGTAGTTCGCTGAAGTTGCTCCAGGCGATTGATGCTGTTGCTGGTAGCCACCTCGTCCACGATTTCGACTTCAATAACGACTTCTTCCAGGTCTTCTGCTTCTTTGTTGTGAATTACTATGGTAACCGGTTGCTCCTTGTTGAGGATTTGGACAATCTCGAATAAAATGTCCACTTTTTCCACATCCGTAACATGTACGAGTATCCGATTGACCATCGTTACTTTTTTTCGATTGTACGGACATCACTTCTGTTTTGACTTCTTTTGGTGGATTTTCCATCCTCATGCGGCCGGATTCTGCAATCAGTGCTGACTTCACTTTTGTAGTTGTAAAATCTGCGTAGGCCCAAGCGTAAATCATCTTAACCGTGACCTCGTAAGATGAAGGAAGTTCCTGAATCATCTGGAAGGCGATTTCTGCATCATCGATTTTCCTTCCAGCGTCATTGAGTAGATTTCCAGCTGTTTCCACTCGGCTGAGGAAATTCTCCATACTTTCATTTTCTTTGATCTTGATTGAGACGAAATTCTTTCTTAATAACGCCAATCGTGCTCTTGATTTCGGTTGATATAACATTTCTAGGTGAATCCAAATTTCTGCTGGCTCTGTTTTCTCTGCGCTTCTCAAAAGATGTCTTATTTCTGGTTTGACGGCGTATTACAGTAGACTCATTGTTTGTGCTGATTTCTGTTATATAATAGAAGTGAATACATTGTTTTATTAATGAATATTACATTGTTGATGATATTATTTAAAGAGGAATCATTTTTATCGCAATGACGATAAAAATGATGTACATTCGAGAGCGCAGTAGTTTTCTTGATGTATTAATTTTGGAATATAATTTGTATTAATGTTTATTATTATTTAGTATTATAAAACATTAATTGAAGTTGTAAATATAGTGAAAAATAATTAACTTCACTAATTTATTAAGTTGAATATGTTTTTACAGTTAAAATTGTTAAAAATAATTGTTTGGCTCTTTTAGACTGTAGTAGAAGATTATGTTAATTTATTTACAGTATGATTTGATCTTCATTGTGATTCAATTGAATGACATCACAAGTTGTATGTTTTTGTTTATCTATATCATATTTTGTAATAAGAAAATTTCTAAGTGTAGAATAAATCCTCACTGTGCTTGTTCAACACTGGAAAAATGGCCTCACGACTCGTTTCTTTCCCGAATTTGGACGTTTTAAGATGTAACCACTTCTCAATTTCTTCTTGAATTCAGCTAATTTCGTGACATCTGTTGGCGCAATTGTCTTCTCATCAATGTGTTCTGTTAACATCTGAGCTGCAAGGCACATTTTCATGTCGAATTTCCACTCGTCGTAGTTCGTGCCATCAAGTTGTGGAAATTTGAATATTTTGGGTAAATTCTCCATCATGTAGTCTAAAAACCTTAGAAATATGGTAATCAGTAACAATTTTCATACAAAATTTGCTTTTATACTCTTTCTTGCCCCTGTTTTTGGGCTCAAGGGGCTGGAGATGCTGCTCCGCAATACACAAGTCGTGCGTTTCCTGTGGATTTTGCAAGGTTCCTCTGCAAAATATCTCAATTTTATGTGAAATTAGTAAATACACCATCAAATGTAAATAATAAATCCACTTTATGCCCTTCAACAACTCTTCAAATACTTGCTGTGATCGAAAATCGTCTGCTTCAGTCCAATGGCGGATGGGTGTGTCCGTCTCAAACTTTTAAAACGATGCGGAAAATGCCTAAATCACTTCCGATTTTCGATTTGTTTGTTGCGGATAATAGACCTAGTTCTCCTCTTTCGAATGCTGTCTCGGGAATTGCTGCAATATTTCGGCCGTGGCGAACGAAAACAACGAACCCCTCACTGATGACGTGTCCTTCACGATCACCAAAAACATCAATTTCTCCAAAAATATTGCGATTTCGAACCTCTCTTGGATGGCGGAAGCAATTTCACTGTCCTATTGATTGAATCTCACTGGTATTTGTCAAGATGCACTGTTATTTCGTCTTGGATGCAGGTTTTTGCCACTTGACTCACTGTTCCTACACAACTGCATGGCTGCCATCTTGGGTCTTCTTAAAAGGTGATATTTCTTTACTTCTGGTGCCCATAACCATGTTAATCCTATGTGCAGCACTTGTAGATGGCCTTAAACATCAGTTCTAGTGGTTGTGTGGACTTGCATTTATATTTCCATGCATCTTAGTGTTGTGTATTCAGAGACAAGAAGTGACACGTTTGGAGGTTCAAACAAGAGTGAGTAAACTTTAATACCGGTAACAGTAAAATGGTTGTCATAGCAACGTCCAGGAGTTAGTAACCAATAAGATAACAACAACAACAACCAGGAGTAACTGATTGATACTCCTAAAGTAAACTCGCAAAACCTAAATACATTTCATTTGCTAACACCAAGGGCTATAGAACAAAGAAGAACGAGAATTGCGTCTGGAAACTTCACAAGAGTCTCTACGGTCTACATCAATCGGGCAGGTGCTGGTATAATTGCCTTCACAGGGAGTTATTAAAACTTGGTTTTACAGAGGTGCCAGGAATGAACTGCATCTACTGTTATAAACGTTTTGCCATCCTACTTGTTTATGTAGATGACATTGTTCTCTTTTCACGTGATGAGATAGTACAGAAATTGATTTTGACTAAGATTAAGAAAGTGTTTAATGTTGTTGAACTGGAAAAAGTTACGAATTTGTTAGGTGTAAATTTTGATAGGTCGAATGGAAAAGTGTTTATGAATCAAACTGGTTTCATTGAAAGTATTGCGGAAAAGTATTGAATCTCCAAAGAAATTAGCATATGGGTCCCAGGGAACGAAGGAAGCATTGTTGAGTTACCTAAAGAGGAAAACGAGATTCCAAACTTTCCATATCGTTCGATTATTGGAAGTTTACTTTTCTTAGCGAGTCATACGAGACCCGACATTTTGTATTCGGTAATCCTTAAACACAGTACTGCACGAATTTCGATGTTACTCATATTAAGATGCTTAAACAAGTGATTGTTTATTTGTTGTTGACGAAGTTTGTAGGAATTGAGTTAACGAGGTGTATTAGTGACGAAATGATAGTTTATTCCGATGCTAATTGAGGTTCATGTCGTGACACGCGGAAGAGCATGTCTGGTCACATAATTATGATTGGAAATGTACCAATTTCTTGGAGTTGTGTGAAACAAGTGGCCATAGCACTTTCGACCATGTAGAGCGAGTACATTGCTCTGTCCGAGGCAGCAGTTTGGCTTGCCAAAGTATTTAATTTGAGATTCTTAAAATGTCATCATGTTCCCAGTACCTATTGTGACAACTGTTCCGCCATTTATTTCACCAAGAATGTGGTTGTGAATAAGCGGAACAGACACATTAATATTCGGTACCACTATGTTAGGGATTTGTTTGCAAAAGGGTTCTTTGAGTTTAAACATGTAAGCACAAAAGACAACCTTGCAGACATATTCACAAAATGGTTACCTAGAATTAAGTTTGCTAATTATTTCTTGGATCTTTTTAGTGTATCATCAAAAGAGGGGAGTGTTGAAGTGAAATAATCTTTTATCCCGAAATTGACTTGTACTTTTTACCGATATGTGATTCGTTACCTTTAAGATCTTGTAACATTAGAAGTGGTTGCATAAGTTTAAAGGAGTCGTAGGTGTTATTTGTATTAGTCCGTGGTTTATGTTTAACGGTTATAAACGAATTGGAATTGTAGTTGGATTTACGAGTTTACAGTTGTATATGGTCATTTACAGTTGTATAAGTTGGTATTGTTATAAGTGATAGTATTTAACTGTTGAAATTAGGCTGGACATCGAGAGGAACAAAAATGAGCCGGACACTATTTTATAAAACTAAAAAAGCACAATTAATTTATTCGTGCATCATAAATAATAAATACAGATAACCAAATAGCACTTTAGATGACATTACTAATTGTGATATCACAAATTGTCCAACTTACAATTTAGTTCTTACATTTACATGGCCAGGTTACTTAAACCAGTATTCTCAAAAACTAACAAAATTTCTAAATTCTCAAACTCTACAACTCATATAAATCAAATTATACAATCTTCAAAATTCACTTAAATACTCACTATTATATGTAAAACTCGAAAATATTATCAGATATTACAAGCAAATAATATTGTTTACAAGATAAATCAAGTTTAACAAGAGACCTCTGCTCTCGAGAGTACATCAATTGTCATTACATCAACTAAAAATCTCTCTTTTCAAATATCTCTATAACCACTTAATAGAAAATCATCAAACAAACTTTATACATCTAATATAACCTGAAACAACCATTAAATTATAACAATTTGTTATTCTAAAATATAATACATTTCCAAGTAACCATAGCCACATCATTATTTTATGCATTTTGCTATTTACACATAAACACAAAACTGCTTAACAAAATCAAAACAAAACACTTCCAATAATCGAATATGACTACTTGTATAAACTATATAATCAATACATGATATCCAATATTTCAACAATATATCATTTTGTTGTAACCATAGTCATCTCATTAAATCATATTACACGTACCGGTATTACCGTTAAACATTAACCACGGACTATACAATTAACTCCCATGACTCCCTTGAACTTATGCAACTACTTCTAATGTTGCAAAGTCTCAAAGGTCACGAATCACGTCCAGGAATATCTACAAACAAGTCACAATCGGTTAATATGAATGTTTTTCCTTACAGAATTTCCCCTTTTTGTGAGAATCCATAAAATCCCTGGAAAAAAATTCAAACTTGCACTTGGGAAGCCATTTGGTGAATATATCAGCCAAATTGCTCTTCCCACTCACAAACTTTAGTACAAAAGAACCCTTAACAAATTCATTTCGAGAATAGTGATACTTGATATCTATGTGTTTAGATCGTTTGTTCTCCACCATGTTTTTGGTGAAGTGAATGACCGAATCATTATCACACAATACCAAGGAGGTTGGAAATCTAAGGTCACTTAATAAATTCAATTTGAACACTTTTGATAACCAAACGGTTTCCTTAATGGCGTCGCACAAACCAACATACTCAGACTTCATTGTTGATTGTGCGATGATGCTCTGTTTCGTACAACTCCATGAAACTGGCACCCCGCCGATCAAAATTACAAACCCTGACATACTCTTTCGAGTATCTCTACATGCTCCCCAGTTAGCATCCGTATAAGTTAACATGTAAGCATTCTTACATCGAGATAAGTTCAATCCCACATTCTTAGTTGTCAATAAATAGTGGAAAACCTGCTTTAACATTTTAACATGGCTTACATCAA
The DNA here is from genome assembly GCA_034695745.1 of Geophilus truncorum. Lineage (NCBI taxonomy): Eukaryota > Metazoa > Arthropoda > Chilopoda > Geophilomorpha > Geophilidae > Geophilus > Geophilus truncorum. The sequence goes on from JAQFZP010000392.1 coordinate 5,715, forward strand.
ATGAAGAACAATACTGAGACAGTAATATCACTGAGTAGAATATATCAGGACAATAAATAATAAAGACCCAATAGCTGAACGATATGGGAAATTAGGTTCAATATTTCCCTGATTAGGCAACTGAACTACGGAACTCTCGTTGCCTGCTAACCATACATCTATATTCTTATTAATGTCATATCGTTCTGCACATCTCTCAATGTATCGAGTCTGATTCATTACAATATTTCCGTTTATACGTTTGAAATTTACTCTGAGCAAATCTTTTACTTCCCCTAACGTCACAATTTCAAAGATGCTCTTGATTTTACTCAATATTCTTAACTCGCACTTTTTATCCCTTTAAAAGAGAACTATGTCGTCGACATAAACCAACAACACAGCTTTTCCTTTATAACAATAAGCACAGTTTATGCCAGGAATTGGTTTGAATCCCACTTTTCTTAATTCTTGGTCCAATTTAATGAACCAACATCTTCCCGACTGATGTAATCCATAAAGACTTTTCTTCAATTCCCAGACACAATTAGTGTTTTTACTCGTCCTATAACCCTTTGGAATTTCCATAAACTGGAAACAATCCAATAAACCGTATAAGTAGGCGCACTTGACATGCAAGTGTACATCCAGCCAGCCCTTGAGTACCACAAGTACGCAAAAGAACAATCGAACTAAGACGAAATTTACGACAGGTGAAAATACCTAATCGTAATCAAGTCCTTGGCGTTGGTTTAATCCTTGAACAACAAGTTTAGCCCTGTATCGTTGGATATTGCCTTCACTGTCACTCTTGACTCGATAGAGCCATCTGTTTCCTAAAATTTTCATATCTGGCTTTCTTGGTACTTCTTCAAATACCCCACTATTCTCTAAAGTCGTTATCTTGTCATCCATGGCCAAATCCCATTTGTCTTTGTTCTCGGATACAATGGCTTCTTCAAAAGTTTTAGGTTCTGCAAACGTGAAATGAGCTTCTCCAGATAGTCCTGACATCTCTTGTTCAGGTTCAACGTTTTGCAATGGTTTAAAATTAAAAGCTTTTTCATTGTAGACGAAACCCATGGAATCGCACCAACGATGACAAGCAACTTGACTTCTTAACTTCATTCCAGATCTCGTTTCATATTCGACATCTATTTGTCCTGCTGATTTTCCACCTCTCTCTCCCGTTCTTATCTTTTCAGTTTTTTTCATCTGCGCAATAGCTTTCTTTAATGCTATGTCTGGATTAACATTCTGTTGTTGTCGCATCGTTTGCAATCTGGTCTTCATTTTTGTCAATTTAGGGCTTAGAAATTTTGCACCTCTAGGCTCTTCTGGTCTTTTCTCTTGTAATATTCGTTCTTCTTCTTCAGGTTTGAATTCATCATCTCCTCCTATTGACTCTTCATTAGATCCACCTTCAGACTCGACTTCTTCTTCCGGTTCTGGAACATAGTCTATGTCGTGTGGATCTTCAATATCCGGTCCTTCAAATAATAAAAATCCGTCTACGAGACGAACATCTGGATCTTCAGGATCTTCTGAATCTCCTGCATTGCTTGAAGACGACGTTGATTCCTTATCTTCATCATCTTCGGCATTGCGTGACCAGAAAATTACGGACTTGTCTGATTTTCGAATTTTCTTTTCTTTTTTAGTCTTCTTTTTTTTAGTTTTCGATTTCTTTGGTGTTTCAACTTGTGTTTTAATTTCTGATGTCTTTGGTATTTCTTCTTCTGGAAAAAGAAGTTGAACCCTTGTAAAGCATCCATCAATACACCAACCATTGGTTTCGTCAACTTTAGTATGAATGGACTGGTTCACCTCTTTGTTGTAATGGTTCCAGTATCTATACCCATGTGTCCCAATGGAGTAACCAATTAGGACAGTCAACTTTGCTTTGGCATCCAACTTCTGCCTTTCTTGTGCATTAATGTAGACATACATCTTACTGCCAATGATGCGAAGATGTTCTACGTTCAAGTCTCGTCTTCAAAATTTACCATAAGGAATTTCTTCATCAATTCTCTTATGCGGGACCCTGTTTTTCAGGTAGGCCGCTGTGAAAAGTAGTTCACTCCAGAGGTATTTTGGCAATCCTGTGTCTACAAACATCGTACGCACTGATTCAATAAGTGTTCGGTTAAGCCTTTCGGCCACCCCATTCATTTCAGGTGTGTATGGGACAGTTTTCTCATGGGTGATTTCATTCCCGCTACCGAAATTTTCAAATTCAGTGTTACAAAATTCTCCGCCATTGTCGGTTCGGATATACTTTACATAATTTCTTCTTCTGGATATTCTTTATCCACTTTTGGAATTTGAAGAAGATGTCCAACTTTCGGTTTAGAAGAAAAACCCAAAAATAACATGTAAAATTGTCAATGATGGAAAGGAATTACTTGTTGCCCAAATAGGTTGGCTCTTTTGATGGCCCCCAAACATCCATATGAACCAATTCGAGCCTCTTCTTTGAACGGATACCAGCCAATGTAGGAAAACTCGCACGTGTTATTTTTCTTTTTTGGCATGAATCACAAGTTTTGAAATTTTTTGCATTTAAATTATCCATTCTTTTTACATGAGTCGATTTCCCCATATGTACCAAATTCTGAATATTCGAATGTGCCAAACGCTGATCCCAAACTTCTTCTCTAGATTCGGCCTGACTGAAGAAACTGGCATAAAAAGACTTGTAATACTCATCATTTGAACTGTTATCAATTACTCCCCCCTGTTCTCTTTTCTCGGGTAAAGGAGTGCTCTTCAAAACGTCTGCATAACTCTTTTCATGAACAATTTGTTTTTCAAATTCAATTATAAATTTATCGTCATCAGATTTTAATTTTTCATTCCCATCCAAAATTTTCACATTTTTATCAACACTTTTTGTTCTTTTCACTACATTACTGACTTTCTCTTTTTCACAAGTCTCTAGAGTGCTAGATGTTCCGCTTACCACATTACATTCCACATTGGGGCCTGTGGCATGCTTCACTGCCTCCCACTCACAACGGTACATCCCCTGTTTACCCAAAGTGGCAATCAGAAAAGGAGTTGACCAATCCTCCGTGTATATGTATAGTCATCGTACCATTCCAAACATCTAAGGGGAACCCTTTCTGATCTAATCTACCCATGCTTATCAGATTTTTTCTAAACTGCAGTACATGATAGATATTCTGCAATTTGATGGGAATTTCAGATAAATTGGTTTACAACTCAATTTCCCCAACCTCATCAACAGTAGTTTCCCCATTACTCGTATAAACACTAAAAAGAGGAACTTTTCTGACTTGTGAAAAATATTACTTTTCATTACAAAAATGGTACGAAGCAACAGAATCCATCCAAAAATTGTTTGAATCGATTCTCGACCTATCTCCAGTTAAGGTTGCGTTGGCACACACGACGAAGGAGAATGCGTTTCTTGGAGTTCCTTCTGCAGTACTAGATTGGCCCTGTCGACGGTATCCACGTCCGTATCCACGTTGACCTCGAAAACCGCGTTGTCTCTGGTTACGATAAGGCCTTGATGATCCATAGTTGCGTTGTGTTGGCTGCGTCAGGCAATCACGTGCCATATGACCAAATCTCTCACAAGTGTAACATCTGTTTTGCTCGTACAGTAAGTTGATTGATTGATTGGCCGACGGCTGGGCTTTACCGGGCCGATTATTCTGACCCGACTCCAGTGCTGACGCCTTCGTAGATCCAGAAGTTGATTTCTCCTTCTTCTTTGTTGATCTCTTTTGTTTTCTCTGCACCTGTAAGAAATCCTAGAGCCCCAGTTGATTGCTTGTTCAACTGACACTCTAGGCGATTAAATTCTGCAATAAGGTCCTCTTTGACCTTTTTGCAGGTGAACTCTAGATCCTCGCGGTGATAGAGTTGCTGCACAACCATGTCATATTGCGCCGGAAGATTGTCCAAGTATTGGTACGCAATGTCTTCTTCCAAAATAATAATCTTGACATCTTTTAATTTGGCCGCAGCATCGTCTATCCTGGCTAGAAAATCTGGAATCGATTCTCCGGATTTTGGCACGATATTTAAAAAATCCCGACGCATCCTTGCTTTCCGCACACGTGTGGAGGGTTGATAAGTGTCCTTCAAGCTGTAGAGGTTGAAGAATGAAGAAGGCATGATTTAGAAAAATAAAATCTATTTTATTCTAGGCAAAAGAACACACGATGCACTCCAGTGAGCCATCTTGGAAAAGTGTACGGTAATCCAGAATGATCACCGGATGATCGAATTAGGTGAGAGGCTTTCCTTGTCCAGTCTGCTGCTGCTATCGAGTCGGGCGACTATTAAGTGTCTCAGGTCTTCAGTCAGAATGCTGCTTCAAGGGCCGTTGCCGAAGCTCCTGAGGATCCTGAGTAAGCAGATGTGTTGCGTGAGTCCGCAAGTCTAGAAGCGCCTACAGTGGTCAAGTCTTTGGACGTTGCTACAGGCTCTCCACATAGTGCGTTCTGTGGCAGCCTACAAGAGGTTCCTGCTCAAGAGACTTTCTTCGGTGCAGCTGCTTCTCATGTTCCTGGCTGCATCCCACAACAGTCAATGTCGTTGGCAACTGGATGGCGATCACATTGCTGTTCACCCAAACCAGACGTATCCAGCTGCGGGTTAAGCGATTAGCTCTGGCGCTTGTGGAGTACCGATTGTCTGACTCTACTCCGCCATGGGTTCTCACCAAAGACCAGATGGCTGAGTCACCAGGGTCAACATCCGTTTCACAGTTGGGCGATGATGCCCTCTGACTTACAAGATCCAATGAATGGTACCGGGTCTACACTGCCGGGAGGTGCGAACTGTCGTCACACCCGGGAGGATGTTGCGCCTTCTCATAAAGTTTAGTTAAGTTAGGTTTAATTCTTTTATTCTGTATTGCTGTTAGGACTCATTTAAACCTTTTCTCTAAACTTACTGTTCTCTCTAAGTGTTCTCTCTAAGCCTTTTAGTTCATGATCTTTGTTATTGTATGCTTTCATTGTTACTATATTATCATTTCTGATTATTGTTAACAGTGCTGTGATGTATCAGGTCAATGACCATTGTTAAGAGTTGTCTTGGACCTGAAGTGACATTATTAAATCAGTGCAGCTCTGGCTGTGCTCACGGTAACATCTCTTCTTCTTTCTTCCTTGCTTGCTGCGAACTAACTTTTAGCTTGGTCCTCTGGCACTCAGGTTCTGGGCTAACTAGTCCCCAGAGCCGCTTGGACACCAGAGAAGGCAAGAGCATCGGCTGACACGGCCGGCTCTTGCAGGGACTAACATTAGCTTCACTTCTCCGGTCGGTCCGGGCTAACCAGTCCCCGGCAGTCTAGCTGAACACCGGATGTTGCGGCTTCTCATGAAGCCTAGGGTTAAGTTAGGTTTAGTCTTTTTGTTCTGTATCTGTTAAGACTCTTTAAACCTTTTCTCTCTAAACATACTATGTTCTCTTTAAGCCTTTTAATGAATGATCTCTGTTTGTATGCTTTCATTGTTACTATGAAACTATGTTATTCTTTCTTATTGTCGTTGAATGTAACAGAGGTTTCTTTTGCTCTGAGACTGAGTATTAAATCAGTGCAGCTCTGACTGCGCTCACAGTAACGTCACCCTGCTTGTCTCTTCTTGCTTGCTTGCTGACTCTTAGCGTGGTAATCTCTGGCACTTAGGCTCTGGGCTAACTAGTACCCAGAGCTTCTTGGACACCAGAGACGGTAGAGGTATCGGCTGATACGGCCGGCCTCTGTAGGGACCTAACAAACTAGCTTCACTCTCCGGTACTTGGACCAATGGGAAAGTGAAGGTATTGACTGCTACGGGTCAGCCTTCACAGGGACTAACCGCGTAGACCTAAGTCCCTCCAATCCCGCCTTGCGTCTTGCACTAACTGCATCTCTCTCATTGATTCTTTGGACGAACCAACCATCTGCCAGCGGAAACACCGGAGAAGTGAGAGGTATCAGCCTCTCTAGGGACTAACTGCGTACCTCTAAGTCCCGCCACTTCCTCCTTGCGTCTTGCACTAACTTATCTATTCTCCACTCCCGGTCAGCCTCTCTAGGGACTAACTGCGTACCTCTAAGTCCCGCCACTTCCGCCTTGCGTCTTGCACTAACTCATCTATTCTCCACTCCGTGCCGCAAAAAGGTGTGCTCCTGTCAGGGCTGCATTATCCATTAGGCTAACTAGGCTGAAGCCTAGGGCCCGCAGAGATTAAGGGGCCTGGGCCCGTCAGTCCGTCGATCTGTTTTAGTGATAGTAAAACAAATTGATAAATATAAAAAGACTGTATAATTTGTAAATCCCGAGAAGTAATACCAAGTTACACAAACTCTCACTGGAAAAAGGAAATTTAGTTAGAGGAGTGTCGGAGGGGGGCCCGAAGTACACAAAAGCCTAGGGCCTGGCCATGGGTTAATACGACCCTGGCTCCTGTATCTTGTAGCGAAGCACGGGCACCTGTGCTAGTTATCAATAACCGAAAGGTCAAAGTAACATTAGGAATGAGTTTACAATATGTTTTGATTGTTTTTGAGCAAATGTCCAAAGTAGGCACCAACGAGGTTGAGATTGACCACACAGTAAATTTAAAAAAAATATTTCTTGAAGTCCTGAATTTTTTTCAAGTACAGAATCTTATTGTACACCTTAAGATCTATCTGTAAAAAAAATTCATGCAAATTCCTTAAAATTTAAAGAAGTTATTAAAGAAATAAAAAAAAGTGGCTAAAAGTAACCTCATTTTACGGTACAAGTTTAACATGACTAAAAAATAACTGTGTTTCTTAAGTTATTATCACTTGATTTCTTTTGATAATTTTCTTAATCAAAAATTTAGGCCTAAATTCAAACTTAACTTGCCCTCAAACTTTTTAAATTTCTCCTTTCCACTATCTTTAAAAACTAGAAGAATCTTATGTTAATGTTATTTACCATTTCCCTCTCACCAGATTCCCTGCACATGCGTGAAAGCTAAAGCATAGCCACCAGCTATTAAACGAACGTGGACCTCGATGTTATCACCGGATCCATTTCCCTTGCTCGTGATGATCTTTACACACATCCCCCTCTACAACTAATGGATGACGATGAAGGATGAGAAAGCGAAAAAAGAACATCGTCAGTGGCGATCATCACATCAAACACACAATTGATTGATTGAATCACCAAATCGAAACTCTAAAACCCAAAGATTCTGATTGAGCGTATGGTTATTTAAAAATGATGATTACAAATGGGTTTGAATGAAATTAAAATTAAATTACAATTAATGGCAGAAGATGGTACTTTGGTCATACTTTTTTTTTACAGTGAAAACAAAGACAAAAATTAAAGATGTCTGCTAGTACTTGTTAATAAAAGGTAATATTGGTTGTTGTTTTTTTGTGAAATAATAAATAAAAAAAATTGTCAGCTGAACTTTTTATTTTGTACTTGTTCATTTTGGAAATTCTGCAGCGCTGTTTTGGCAATTCTTGAATTTTTTTTCTTTTCACAAAATCTCACTTGTTATTGGTGTGAGGTTTCAGGATCTGCAGTTGAAATTTCATTATTCTTCTTTTGCCATTCTTCTCATTTTTTTTATTTTTATTTTTTCAAGTTTTTTCATTCCACCATCTCAATCAACAATTTTGGTAAAGCGAAATCATGAGATTTGTATTATGAATGTCAAAAATATTAAATATATGCAATTTTATGTTTATTTTTAGTTATTTGGTGTTTTGTTGACTTAAAATCAGCTTTAATGTTATTTTTTCTGTAAATTTAATTATAATTTACAGAATAAAGGCAAATTACGAGTTTTATCTCGATTAAATACCTTTGGATTTTGAAGAAGTCTTAAAAGGAGCATCAAATTTACCTTATCTGCACTTAAAACACCTTTTAATACTATTTTTAGACCAATTTTTCAACGAAGCTCGAAAACTTTACAGAACCGAATTTGAACTCGAGAAATTTCTCAATTTCGTCGCTAGAGGCGTGCGGCAAAATAGCGTTAAATTAATTAAATTTTGTAAAAACAAAACTTATAAGTACATACTATTATTTGCATTGAATGAATAAATATTTTAAATAAAATTTCAATTTTGTAAAAAGTTGTATTTTAATAAGCGAATTCTTATTGCGTCGAGATTAAAATGACGTAACACGACGACGGAAGTGCGCAGTTTACTACTTCATTAGTACATTTCTACTCATTCCATTGTCATCAGATGAAATTTGCGTTAACACGTTGTGTTTTCATTTAATCCACCAGAATCGTGTTATTAAACACCAAAATAAGAGGTAAAAGATAAATATTTATAACAGTGAAGTCAAACTGTGTAAGTTTATGTATGTTTTGTCTTTCAGAAATAACAATTTTTTAAAAGCAACTACAGGTACGACAAACGTGAACTCGTCATTGGAACAGGACTAACGTGGTTGAATATCAAAAATGGAGGTTTGTAGTCAATGAATAACAGTTTACGTTATTTAGTTATAAAAATGAGCCAAACAAACTGTTTTAATGCAGAAAAATGATTCATTGACATAAATGTGCCTAACAATAAAATTTGAATAAATAACGGAATTTTGTGCAAAATATTTCAAATACTATACGTACACGGAAAAAGGATTTTATTTCTTAAAATGCTGTCACTAAAAAGGAATGCAAGACAACGAAAATGACGGAATCAAGTAATTTTGAGCTAAATTAACACAAAGAACTAAAATAACAACTCTAAAATAAATAAAACCCGACGAAAGTGACAGTAAAAAACGTTTATTTTTTATTTATAAATGACCATAAGTGACCATAAGGTGCCCGGAGATAGCTACTCGTAATTAACTTTGTCTAAAAGTAAAACCTGAAATAAATCCAAAAATGGCATCCGAGTAAAAATGAATTTTTCATGAAAAACTGACCAATGGTTATTAAAACGTGACTGAAAACTGCTATTCGGTACCGTAGTCATTTTCTGTGAATTCAATTTATTCATTTCACTTAAATCCAAAAATTGCATCCAAACTTAAAAAATTAAACCAAATAAACAGCGAAAAAACAAATTTTTCATCGTATGGTCACTAAAAACTTAATTTCACAAAAAAAAAAAAAAAAAATTAAAATGCTTAAAAACTAACATTTCATTTAATTTATTTCCAGACAAACCTCACAATGGAGTCATTAAAAGTCGATCGAACTCGTTTCGACAATTGCCACATCCACGACTGGCCCGAAATCGTCTACAATGGGGTCCGACAAACCATCGCCATGACCGAGGAAGACCTGCGACGTCAGGACTACTGCCCGTGGTGTCGCGGCTTCGGCGGCTTGGGCATGTATTCCCCGGACGTGTGTCCCGGTTGCCGCGGCACCTGCGTCGTGTCGCCCAGGCAGCTTATATTCCTTATGTACCGTCTGTACGCTCGACTCGACGGCATCATTCACCCCGACTGGCCCCTTTGGGTCGGGAAGAACGTCCCATTGCCATGCACGAATAGCGGACAATGGAGCAATTTCGACCCTGTTATGTCGGCCAGGGCGCGCATGGTGGAAGTGATATTTGATGAGGATCGACGGTCGCGGTTGCCGAAGAAAGAAACGCGGGTTCAGTACCCGCCGCCGGAAGTCGAGGAGTTGTTTAAGGCGATAAATTTACCGCGACGCCATTTTCCTCCCAAACCGGAAGAAGTGGTGCAGGTCCGGTCGTATTTGATGCCTCTCATGCCTCCAGTGTTTAAGCCGGTGAAATACGTGGTGACGAGTAGCGAAGAGATTAAGCGGTTGAATTTAAAACCGTATCAGTTAAAGATCAAGGTGGCGCTCAATGCGTATGGGACTCCGTATAAGATCTACGAGAAGTGCCCGATCAACGATTGCGTGGAATGTGGCGAAAACGAGGTGGAGCGAGAGATGGTTGCTAGGGACGAGGTGGAGCGAGAGATGGTTGCTAGCGACGAGATGGAGCGAGAGATGGCTGCTAGGGATGAGGTGGAGCGAGAGATGGTTGCTAGGGACGAGGTAGAGCGAGATATGGTTGCTAGCGACGAGGTGGAGCGAGAGATGGTTGCTAGCGACGAGGTGAAGCGAGAGATGGTTGCTAGGGACAAGTTGGAAGAGGACATTGGTAAGTTTTGGTAACAGAAAGTGATTGGTTTTTGGGTTTTTTTTTTTGAAAAATGTAATGGTCGGTGTGTCTTTTTTTGGGTGAAAATTTTAGTTTTTGATGTTTTTTTATTTATTTTTTTTTTGTGCGGTTTTTTGAGTTTTTAATAGTTGCATTTAATATCTTGGGTTTTGAAGTTTTTGAAAACCGGTTTTGATACAAATATGTAAAGAAAAACAATTCTTTAAAAACAGCAAAAATTTTAAAATTAAAGATATTGAGTGCCAAAAATGTTTTTTGAGTCTTTGGAGTGTTTTTGTAACCGGAAGTGGTTATTTTTATGGTTTGGGAGGGTTTGAGGGTAAAGTTGCTTGCTTCGTGTATTAACGTAGGTTGCGACCGGAAGTGGTTTTATTGAACCGGTTTTTTTCAGATTTCATTCGTTTTTTTTTTAGTTTTTTGTTCAGTTTTTAATCTTTCAAATTCAATATTTTGAAACCGGAAGTTGATGTCTTTTATGGTTTTGAGTCAGAAAAAAAATTTAAAAAAAAAGCCCTCCTCAAAAACCACAAAATTGATCGTGATTTATATGTTTTTAAATAAGATTTTTGTGGTTTTGTTAGGTTAGATCCGGAAGGAGCCATATTTGAATGGATTTAAGATCTTATCAGCATTTTATGTTTTTTTTTTTTTTTTTTTTTTTTTTTAGTTAAAATTAATGAAATTTGACATTTTAAAATCAGAAGTTGATTTTTCAACATTTAAAATCAACCAACAAACAAAAAAACAAATCTAACCTAACACTTTTTTCTCTTCAAAATCTTTTTATTTCATTCAAACCAAAACAAATTTCCAACTAAAAACTTATTTTATCTTTCCCAACAGTCGAAGAAAAAGCGTGTTTCACTCAGAAATCTGAAGCCAAACGACAAAATGACACGGTGGACGCTTCTCTCATACGTCTCAAACATCAAAAATCCCACATCGAAGCAACGATCAGAGTTCTCAACGAAGACCAACGTCGCCAAATCAATGAGATGGCCGAAGAACAGAACCTCCCGAGCGAAGAAGTGAAAAAGCGCGATGAAAGTTTCGTCAAATGTCTGGAGAAAATTAGTAACTTCGAGCGTGAGTTGAAGTACGTAAACGAGAAAATAGCTGCTCTTTCAATTTCATCTCACGTTGAAACACTGGAAATTGTCCAGTTCGGGAAAGATGGCGCCGATCTCGACGAAATGTCGGTTCCCGCTATAAGATTCACGCAAATTCGAAGTTTAGTCGTAACAGAGAGCGATGAAAAAGGAAAATGGATCGTGAAGGACATGGACATGAAGTTGATTGGCGAGCAGTTAGACGGTAGCGACCAGATTAACATGACCCGTGATGATTACGTCATTGGAATGACTGTCACTAAAGATGAAGTCTTCTTTACTCCGAGCGACACCCTCCGGTCAATTGACAGGGTATTGAAAATTGTACCGAAGGTTTAAAAAAAGGTTTCCAAACAAAAAAAATTATTCTTTTTTTTTTAAGCATTACTTTGAATTTAAAAAAAAAAAAAAAAAAACTTAAAAATAAAGGGTAAAACTTTTTGAAGTAAAAATGATTTTAGTTTATTTTATTTTATTAAAAAGTTATAATTTTTATTTTATGTATACACTACGGTGTTTCAACCCTTATTCTAGAAATTCTAGAAATTAATATAATTTTTTAATGTAAAACATTTTAATAAGTTTATGCACAATAAAAACTAAAAAGTACAAAATTTAATTTTTAAAAATTTAAAATTAGTGATTTCTTTTGTAACGGCGCTTCAATCGACCGCCATTACTTTTTAAACGTCAGATGATGACATAATTTTTATTTTTATTATTTAATTTTACGAACATTTTAATATCTGAAAACATTTTTAACAGACAAAATAAATCTATATTTAATAACAAAAATAATAAAAATAAAAATTAATGATTTTTCCGGACTCCCGTAAAATGTCGCTTTAATCGGTCCGCCATTACTGTTTACATCATGACGGACGACTCGCACTGGAAGTTTATAATCTCACATTTACAAAAGAAGATAAACTTCCGTTCAACGTGGAAAGGTATATTATGTGATGAAGATTACCGATTTCATTTCCTGTTAATGGACTCATAAGAACACTCGGCTTATTGCCGCCATATTGGCTTTAAGCTGCGTCTTTTTCTTTATTTTCCGCGTGCAGGAAATGAAACTGCATCTTCTACCTGTGGCTAGTTTAGGGCCCTTGATGATTTTTTTTCTTATCTGCCTTTAACAGAGTCTTATCCCTAGTATCCCTCTAGCCAATGGTCAGTTTAAGAGGGGAAAAATTTGTTTATCTTCGAATCGTATTTTTAAGCTGTAATCGTCGGATCTTGTGACATGACAGATGTCAATGTGGACTTTGAAATTCACTCGTGAGTTTGAATTTTGGTATTTTATATAGCCAGAAGTGAAATAAATGAAGTTTTGTTTTTGTTTTTAGGGTTGGATGTTGTGACGTCATCGTTGAGTAACAGGTAAGAAATAAACGTTTGGGTTATTTTTTGTTGGGATGTTGTGATTATTTGTGAAATGTCATCTTTAAATACTGGAAAATGGAATTTTTTAGTATAAAAAGTGAAAAATGGCAGTTCTTTAAGTGGGAAAATGTGATTATTGTGATTTTTTTTTCGTGGGAAACCTGTGAAAAAATCGATGTTTTAGCGAAAAAAGATGAAAAGTGGGATTTTTCAAGTGGAAAAAGTTAAAATGGATTTTTTTTTATATGAAAGAATGAAATAAAAAATGCAAAAAAATTAAAAAAGTGATTTCTCTTTTTAAAGAAAATAATGAACAATTTGATTTTCTAATGAAAAACTAAAAAAGTATTTTTTCCCAAGTTGAAAAAGTGAAACGTTAAAAACTGGAATTTTTCAGTTGAAAAAGAAGTAATTTTTAATAATTTTATCGACTTCTAGTAGAATTCTTCTACTAAAAAATTTATAATAAAAACTGATCAATTTAAAAACTTCACTTTTTTTTTTTTTTTTTGTGTGTATAAAAAAAAAAAATTATATTTTTTTCAATCAAAGTGGTGGTGATCCTAGACCCCACTTGCACTGTGGAATGCCAGAAAAGTCAGGGCAACATAGCATTCCCGGCCCACAGTTGGGGTCTTCACTGCAATCTATGCTCCAATATTGAGGCTCACTTACTGTATATCTGGACAGTACAAATCTTTAAAAAAAAAAATTAGAACATTTTATAAAATCGAACCTCGTTATAATGATTGAAAAATTCATTTGTTATAAGCGTGTTTGTAATAATGAAGTTCGGCTGTAATTGTTCAAAACAAGTTTTTGACTACATACAATTACATATAGCCGTTCTTAAAAGTGTTTTAGCATTGCTTTTAGCAATAATAATGATTAAATCAACATTCAACATTTTTAAATAAAGGATTAAAATATGGAAAAATTTGGAAAGAAATATGTAAATTTTGCAAATAAGCCATGGGGGCGCTATTTGAGAAAATACGGTATTTATGAGTAACTACCTGGGAAGTCTTATGGATGTGTTTTACTTTCGTCCAAGTAATTATCAACTGCTTTTTCTTCGGTGACAGCAATGTAAACGAATAGCATCATATAGGAAAAAGTCATTGTGATTTGTTGGCTTGTTGAGTTGAATTGAGAATGTAACTTGCAGAGATTCAAATTTAGTTATTCAACTGGTAAATCAAAGCTGTCAATGAGTCATTTAGGGAAGTAGTTAAAGTCATAAAAATGTTTTAAATGTCATGACTGGATGAGGAAATAGGAAAATACATAGAGAATAAATTAAAATGATTAATTTTATGAGTTAAGAAGAAAACGGATTTCACTGATTAAACAAAATCCAATTTTTAAATGGGAAATAGTAATGATGAGAAAGATTAGTTATGACATCTTCATGTATGGTCATTTAATTATTTTTTATCAACAGATGGCACATATAATGCAGATTTTAGTTTTTTTTTGGGGGGGGGGGGTGTGATAAAAAGAAAATTATTGAAAGAATTAAAGATTCAAGATTCAAGATTCTGAGAATCAATGGGAGTTAAAGTTATTGCAGCAGCACCCTTAGTGCTCAAAAACTATGCTATGACTAAAATATTCAATCCTTAATTTTCAACTATGTGTAAAATAAGTGCCATCTAGTGACAAAATTTTTTAAAAGGTTTTTATGCAAGATGATAATTACATGAACACTATGGACTAATTTTGTCATCAGATGGTTCTTTCTGAGAAAAAAAATTGACAGCTATTTTTTATTTACTTTTATTTTTTATTTCTCTATTTTACCACCATTTTTTATATATAACTTTGTACGTAGCTTCAACTCAGTGTCCCAGCTTATAAATTTTTGCACACATCACTACCTTTTTAGCTTTACCCTTCCTGAATATTCATTAAGATGGAAACTCCTATGGGGGCCATTAAGACTGACCGTGCAATAAATTTATCACCTTTTCCCAAGACATTAATGAATTTTATGAACTCACAAAAGCCAAGTCATTTTTTGGTCAAGGTTAAAAACAAAAAACCAACTTGGGTTTATTTTTTAATGCAAAATAAACTCATTAGTTTAGAGGTTTTTAAAAGTTTATTGAAACTACATTTTTCTTGAATGCAATTGCTCAGCCAAAGACTTTAGGTTTACAGCAGGTTCTGTATCCATTCACGCAGCAAAGCTTTCCTTCAGATGCACAGTCAGCATCACTGCTGCAGCTTCTACATGCGGGCAAGGTTACTTGAGGACAATAAGCTGAAAAGAAAGATAACAAATTTTAATTTTGTCTAACAGTGTACGGTAATAAGTTGACTTTTATATAAAAATTCTGCAAGTGCCATTTAGTGACAAAAAACTCGTAATTAATTATACATTTACAAGTCAGTACACTCTTAATGAAAAAGGTCTGAAATGTAGGACAAAAGGTCTAATGTATACTTGTAAGGTTTGAAAATCTTATCTTACTGGTTTAAAATTTGCGTAATGGTAGAAATATTGTTTCATATTTTCTCAGATTATATAGGGAAAAATGATTGTTTCAAAAAAAAAAAAAAAACTTTTTTAAACAAGATTTTACACGTTTTCAAATATTAAACGAAGCTACTCACTAGCTGCATACGTGTTCATATGAAATAAACTTGTTTAAAACTAACTTCCACAATATAGTTTTAACGGGTCGTAGGCCTTAGAGCGCGTCGCATTAGCGCAGACCGGATTAAAATTGAAGAAATTTGAGCGGGTCGCGTTAGAGCGGGTCGCGTTAGAGCGGGTCGCGTTAGAGCGCTAAATTTTTTATTTTTTTAAATTAAATTAAAATAAATAAACTGAATTAAAATAAATGAAAATAAATTAATTATTTTTTAAAAGCTTGGTTGCACTAGAGCTTTTTTTTTTTTTGGGTTGCATTAAAGCGAATTATGTGACGGTTGGTTTGTTGGGGTCGTATACGTTAGAGCCGCCTACAGTGTAGCCGCCGGATGGTACAGCCGCCGTCGTTACAGCCGCCTAATGTTACAGCCACCAAAAAAATAAATAAATCAGTCGCCAAAAAAAAATCTTATAATTCACGATGAAACAGCTCGCGTCTCGCTGCGCTCGCCGCTCGCTCGCGGAGCGCTGATTTATAAACATCCCGCAATGGGACTGAAGTGGTTGGCGGAACCCCCCCTGTTAGGTGAAAATTCACGCTTAGTTAGTTTGCGCGTTTTTCCGTGTTACGGCGGCGGCTCTAATGACGGGAGCTGTGGCGGCCATAATGATAGCGGCTATAACGTATCCCCCCGTTTGTTGAACTTTTAAGAAATCAAAATAAAAATGAAAAATTTAGAAACGAAAAAATACAAATTTTTCCCAACGAATTTCCTTTGATTAACTGAGCTTTCATATGCTTTATTGAAACGTGATAAGTGCGAATTTTTTAGCGCTTAAACGGGACCTTACTTGGCGCGCAAAATGCACCCTTTTATTTATTAGAGCTCAAATGCAACTCATCTAAGCTCTAATGCAACCCATTTAAGCTCAAACGGTTTAAATTCCGCGCTCAAACACGACCAAAAAATAATTGCAAAGCTCAAATTAATTCACTGCGCAAATGCAACCAAAAGCGCTCAAAACCCCGGCGCGCTAATTGATCGCGCTATCACGCCACCACCCGAGTTTTAACCAGGTTTATTTCATATGAACTAGTGTAATTGACTTTGTGAATGCAGCTACTGTAAAACGGAATTCGTTCATAACCCGGGACAAAAGCTTTGTAAAAGTATTATCTTACCAGATGGCATTTGGATAATTTTAAAAATAATTTGAGGTGCTTCATTAGATGGCTTCGACTAATTTTAATTTAAAATATTTGTGATTGCCATTGAGTAATAATTCTACTTTTTAGTCTACTTTTTAGTCTACTTTAAGCCAATTCTTATTGCTGAAGTGAGAATCGTTAGTCAATCACAAAGCGTTGTAGCATTAAAAAGTGTTACTTACCTTCTTGGGCAAATGACACTGTACTGACAAGAAGCAGAACGACTAAATATCCGGCGAACATTTTGTTAGTTTCAAAAAATTTATGAATCGAATAACAGTGTTGAGAGGGTTAACTTGGTTATATAGTACAGTGAGTTTGCACTGTGACAGTAAAGCTATTTATTATTAGTTGCAAGTGCAGCGAAGAAAATGCTGGCGTTGTCAAATTGTGTGTTTATGCAAGTGGTAGTTTTGAATTGATAAGGCACATTCTCATTACTGAGTTTTCATTACTCATCAATTCTCACACTACATGCCATCATTTTCTCACAGGAAATCTGCCAGTTTTCCCCATAAAGCTGATGTGCTAATATGACCTTCATTTGGTAGTTTTCAAATGATTAGTTTAGTGTTGGAATAGAGCAAAAATGATGTTTACTTTACATGTAAAATGAAGAATGGGGAATAGGAAAAATGTCTGTGTAATGGACCATTGAAGACATAAGGCTTTTGTCACTGATCTAGTCCAGTGGTTTTAAGTGAAAAGTTAGGGGAGAATGAAGTTGCTTGATGAAACCCTTAAATCCATACAGTGTTAGAAAAAAAAAGTGGTTTTGTGTCAAGCATAAGAATTCATTTTTGTTATCACATGCTTATTAGTTTGACAATATTTTACACATGGTGGTGCTGGTTTCAATGTCTCAAGTTATTTTCTATTCAACGCCTTTAACTAGGAGATTAAAATATGGAAAATTTGAGAAAAATAAATTTTGCAAATATGCCGTGGATGCGCTATTTGAGAAAATACTGTAAGAATAATTTGCAGTTGTTTTTTTATTCTGTAGTTTCACTTGGATGTGGGATGTAGGCCTAGAAATCTTTTCTGGTAAATAAATACATGAGGGAAAAGCATATGTCATACTGTACGTGCATGCGCAGTAAGCATGTGGGATATTGTGATATCGGTACATTCATATATTGGCACACCATTTCGATCGAGCTCACATTCGTTCTTTTCTTATTATTCACAACAACAACAACACATTCGTTACAATGCAATAGTCAAACATCTCTCTTAAACTTAACAATAATCATCACAACATCCCCCCGTAGTTTTAAAATTCCTCACATTACAATTTTCCAAACTAAACTCCTTTTAACCCCAAATTTAACGCACAAAATTTCGGGTGTCTACAAAAGGCGTAAGCGGAAGCGGAATGCTGCGGAGTGGAAAGACGGAATAGCGGAAACTACAAAAGGCGGAAACTACAAAAGGCGGAATGGCGGAAAATACAAAAAGCGGAATGTTTTTTTTTTAATTATTAATTTTTTTTAATATAATTTAAAATTTAACCCTACGCGAACCTTTTAACCCCATAACCACATAATTAACTCTCGCATTTAATATAACCAGAAGTAAATAAACTAACAGAAGTCTGACTGTTAGGCAGATAACAATGGTCCCAACTCAAGCCGGTTCTTGGCGCCCCACGTGGCAGAACATTCAACTAAGAGTGTACTCTGGTGAGAATTGTTCAAAATGTTAGTAAGCTTTCGTGGTTTGCCACCAGATGTCCTTGAGAATTAACCAATCAAAAGCGCGGGTTTGCTGCGCAGTTTGATTGTTTAAATTAAAAAACTGCGCATCCGGACTTAAAAGTCAATCATTCTTCGCTCCGCCTACTTTTAAGTCAATGATTTTCCGGATTGTCATGGTTACCAGACAAAAAAGGGGCGGAGCGAAGGATTTTTGTTTCTCTTGCTAGTCGACAGCACTATGCAGACCCCTCAACTGCCGGCTTGACATGGGATTCTCTTTCAGACTTCTGTTAGTTTATTTACTTCTGATATAACCCTAGTTACTAATCGCCGAATCCTGCTTGCCATATTTACCCACCTTTGGGGATGTTTATAAATCCAGCGCTCGCTCACGAGGCCTCAACCAACTGTTGAATATGCTTTTTATTATTGTATAATTTGCTATTTATTCTCCCTTTATTTATGTTTAAGTTATTCTTATTCATTTATTTATATTTGCATTTGTTTATAAGTTTATCATTTTTGTATTTAATATGATTTTCATATTCAAGTGCTTATTTTGTTTTGGGATGTTCATTTCTGACTTCCTTACTTTTGTTTTAGGTAGCGCCTGTAAGCTACCGTATTTTTTTCTTGCTTTGTAATGGCGGCACCAAGCAGGTGCTTGTCATCACTAGCTGTTGAATAAAATGGCTATTTTACATTTTATTTTACCGTGTCGCCTGATTCCATCGCCTACAATTGGTAGCAGTGTCTTGGACAAGCTTAACTGTGAGTTTTGACAGTAATTTACCAGTTATTTTGGACGTTTTCTCTGTTTTTTCGTCGCGAGTACGTGGCGAGAAGGATCCATCTTCAAGTAGCTGCGCTATGGATTAACAAAGATTTGACATTGATTACTAAAATGTACAGTAGCAATGTATCAAATGTCATTTTCGCCTAAATTCCAACACCGAATTTTTACCGAAATTTTAAATCTAAAAATTTGTATATCTGTTCAGAATGTTGATTTACATATCTCACATAGCTTTTACTTAATATATTAATACGAAGCAGGAAAGTGGCAATTGTCGAATAATCTATAAACAGCAATAAACACGAAAAGTTGAAGCCATTTTCTAGACATTTGATCAGCCTCAAAATAATGCACTGGACAAACAAGTAGCATGTGTTAGAAATCTAATTCTACATTACATTGACTTTATAAATCTAAAATTTAGTCTCACATCTGATCTGACTTGAAGCCAATTTTAGACGTTTGGATTTACGGTGAAAGGATTCGATCATTTTACCCAACAAGTATCTTTGACCGGTGGAAGTGGTGGCAAGTATCGACTCGTGCAAGCAATATTGCTGTTGAGGGGAAAATAAAGAAAAAAGATGTTTTTTCTACTCTATATCATCTGGGGATTCCAGTTACACAATGCAACAAATTTATTTTATTGCTCTTATTCATGTTTCTCATTTGAGCACAAGAAAGAAACATTCACAAGTCAAATATTCAAATTATGGCCAAGTTTCTTGCCACATATTTCACTCCCATCATCTCTTACTTCCCTTTCTCTTCAGACCCCTGGCTAGATTTATCCTGCCCTTATTACTCTGGTAAATTATAGGGGTCAATCGATTTGCCATTGGCTATCTGACTTGGATGCTGTAAAAGGTGATACAGAGTGAACGCTTGACTAACTTATCAAATCTTGTAGATGAACAGTGTAAGAGATTTCTTCTTCACTGGATGCTAGTCATAAAATTCTAAGAAAATTGTAATTTAATAACAAAAAATAATTATTTTTTTTAAGTGGAGGAATGTATTTTTAATTTTGAGTAAAAAATTACCATCCATTTATTACTTGGTGCCTGATTTAAATAAGAATTAGGTTGGAATAGATGTTAAATTTTCTCCCGCTTGAAAGGTGGCATTCATCAAAGAATAGAAAAGTTTCTTCTGGAAAAAAAGAGCTTCACTGCATGTTTTTTTAATATAAATTCTTGGCTGGTTGAATTTTATGGGGTTTAATGAATACTGGTAGGGGTTTTTAGTGGGATGAGTTGTATGTTTTAAATGAGTTGAATTAAAGTTTAAATTCATGAATGTCATTAGACTGGAAACAAAAGTTTTCAGACTATAATACCAAAAGTCTTGTAATTGTAATGTACAAGTGCTGGCACTGCTATAATTTTTTGTTAGCATTTACTGTTGTTTTGCTAGGTTTTGCAATGTTTATTTGTAAGCATTTAGGAGTTATCGAGTTACTCCTGGAATAGTTTTATTTATTGTTTATTGACTATACACGTCAGTGTTATGACTAGAGACCGGATAAATGCATAAATGCATATAAAAAACTATTATGGCAAAACAAGACGTTTTTTGATAAAATTACATATTTTGCTTTTTTTGCGGAAAAAAGCATAAAACGTTAAGAAAACGTTATGTTAAATGTGCGTTTTGGTAAATATACTCAAAACGTACATTTTTTTCCTACATAAATGATCAATTTAAACATTTTAATCACAAAATCTTACCATGCCGAGAGTTGTTACTTCATTAATCATCAACAATTAAAAATCGGCTATGTCGCTTTTGAGCCTTCGACATTACGAGTCGAACAAGATTTCGTTTTTTGTGGTGCTTGCTCCACAAATGTTGGCGAACACAGAAATCCACATCGAAAAATTCAGGTGGAACAACATCTTAGAACTGGAAACACTTGGAAATGTTATTAATTTGCAGTTGCAACTATTTTTTAAGTGATAAAAATTTTTTTTTTTTAAGCACAAACTGAAAATTTATTTGGCATAAATTTTTTTTTAAATGCTAATTTATGTAATTTTTAAGGGCTTATGTTATGCCATAAAACGGCTTATAAATCCGGTCTCTATTTATGACGAACAACTTTGCCATTTCCATCTCTTTTTCGGACATAGACCCATTTATTGCCAAGGATCGGTTCATTTTCGGGACGCTTGACGACTTTGTAGACCTTTCTTTGTTTCAAAGTAATAACTTCATTTTTCATCGCGTCTTTCTATGAATTAGAATCTTCTGCTTTTAAAGCTTGTTTGAATGTTGTTGGATTGTCCACTTCGCAACATTCCTCGTGTAAAGTCCGTAGCCAACCATGACTCCATAATCGGCTGTGTCGGCATGTTTATCTTCTCGTGCATCTTTTGGGATGAAACAATAAACCAAACTGCCACCTTTCTTAATATACTCCACATTCAGTGCGAACCCTCTTATTTCATAAGGGGTTTTCCAGTCCAATAATCTTTGAGGAAAACGATTTTGCAAATAGACATACGTGTGTAAAAGCTCGACCCAAAATCCTGGAGGTAGGTTTGCCTGCTTTCTTATCTCTCGCATGCCCTGAAGTGCCGTTTGATTGAAGCGTTTAGCAACTCCATTCTGGTGAGAACAATAAGTGTTAGTTCTTTCATGCTTAATTCCATTCTGTTGCAGGTAACCAGCCATCTTTTGTTAACAAAATTCAAGTTCATTGTCGGTGCGAAGAATTTTGACTTTGGATCCACATTTTCTCTCCATTCTTGCTACATAATCGCGAATCTTGTCGAATGCTCTCTACTTATGTCGCAAAGGAAAGATTGAAGACCATCTAGAGTAATCATCAATAATGGCCAAATAATAAATAAATCCCAAGGAAGATGGGTACTTGGTCAGTCCCCAGATGTCTGCATGAACCAATTCTAGTAGTTGACTTTTTGCGTGTCTTGTCAGTCGTCGCATCTTTGTCTTAATGCAATCTGCGCAGGAAAGTTCTTTGGATGTGAGACTTACGGGCCGCAGTCGGGCCTACCTCAGGCCTCAGCTCTTTACAGAGCAAAATGACTCACGTCCAAACTACTCGACTACCACTGCAGAAGTAAAGTTTAATCTGGAATTTATATGGCAACCAGGTTTTAGTTACCATGGGCAACTTGGTTTCAACAATTAGAGATCATGGCAACGACTCAATCAACTAATAATACACTCGCTCATTCACTCCGTCGCACTTCATTAACACTCACTCTCGCACTCAATTAAGCCAATTAACTCATAACACAACATTACTCCCCACAATTGTGAAACCAAGCAAACCCAAGTAAAACCCAAAAATACAACATACTCAAAATTTCAAAATCTTAAACTAACAACCAATCATCATGTCAATCTTAATAACTACTACTCTAAATTTTAACATCTCAAAATAACAACAAATTATCATCTAATAATCAATCTCTTAACTTAACAACAAATCATTATAAAAATCTAAAATTTAAATAGAAAGTTCAGTGTCCATAATTCCATCTTCTTCACATTGTTTTGCTGATCTCCTTAACGACTTAATTTTAACAATTCAACTCGAATCAATCACTCATATAACAATCACTAACATCAACCACATCCCCAATTGTTAAAACTAAGTCGAAAATACATAACCCTTAAAATTTAATTTTTTAAAATTAACATTAAAATTTTTATCACACGAAAAGTTCACTCTCGATCTGCTCAATATCCTATCTTTCTAATTTTTGGCAGATTTCCTTGCCAAATCCACAGTATAATCCACCTTCTTTCTTATTGCTTTAATCAGTTTGTCCTTAACGATTTGCTGCATCACCACCTCGTATCGCGGCATCTCCTTCTCACGCGCTGCTGACGACGATGCGGGTCGCGCTGCAAATCTCGTAGCAGACGACGATGACGACGAATCGACGACTCCCGACGATCCAAGAGAGTCCTCAAACACCGGGGAAGTGGCTTGCGGCACCCCCACCTTTGTAGGTCTCGCTCCACTCGGAGTTCCAACCAACGGCGCATTTGGCACAACCCGAACTGATGGAAACCGGACCCATAACACTTGCACTGGCTCCACAACATACACAAACCTGAGTTTCCTCTTCGGCGAACCACAAGCGTCATGTTTTCACTCGACTGCACATCTTCATTTCTTAACGGTTTGGACGCGGACACGACCCGGCACACCTCTAGAATATCAAATCCGCCTCCGGGCAAACGGCCCTTTCGAAATTTCCACTCTTCACGGTACCCGGGTCGATAAGAATTCAGGTACCTCCCGATCTGCCGTGGAAACCCGCAACATGCGGATGCAGCCTGATGGGCAGTCAACATCTGGAAATTCACCTGATGTGGGTACCGGTTCAACTGCGAGTTCCTGTTTGCAGTGACACGGTCATCATTGGGTGATTTAGCTAAACTATCTTTTTCCTTCATCACGACCTTTAAAGATAAAGGAAGTGGAGAGCCCCTAACAACTTCAAGGTTGGGTCTACCAAATCCATTGGGGTTTCTTTCTTAGCTCCAGAATCCTGGTGGATTATTACAACCACTGCCGGTCCCGATTTCATCGCCACTTTGGTCACGCTCACCAGGATGCGACGCTGTCTCCGTGATGTCTCGGAATCGGACTTCACGTCTCGTAGATCGACGAAATTCGGCTTCGGACCATCCGTTGCGATATCGTCTACCACTACCAATTCAACCAGGTTTACGCACCACTCGCGCCAATCCTCCTGGGTATTCTCAGTAAAGGGTTGCGCGGCTCGTAAAATGAGAGACGTCATCTAGGCCTTTTCAGTGTTCAAAATCCGCACTCGTAACTACACAACCCTGAAAGAGTCGAAAATCGCCAGAAATGTGTTATAAAACCACAACGCGACGATCACAAGTAAATGTGGGATGATCCCATAACAAGAAGAGTTGCAAAAACTCATATAATTTTGTCAAGACTGCGCCAAATCTGGCGTTAGGCCTTACGGGCCGCAGTCGGGCCTACCTCAGGCCTCAGCTCTTTACAGAGCAAAATGACTCACGTCCAAACTACTCGACTACCACTGCAGAAGTAAAGTTTAATCTGAAATTTATATGGCAACCAGGTTTTAGTTACCATGGGCAACTTGGTTTCAACAATTAGAGATCATGGGAACGACTCAATCAACTAATAATACACTCGCTCATTCACTCCGTTGCACTTCATTAACACGCACTCTCGGACTCAATTAAGCCAATTAACTCATAACACAACAAGAACAAAGTCCCCTCTCGATTGAATTTACTCTCAAAACTGTAGGAACAAAACTCAGGCTGATGTCACACAAAACGTCTGTGATGTCGGTGATGTCCCGGCGTGTTCCACGCACAAAAACAGCGATTTTCTCAGCAAATACCTACACGATTGTCCTCTTTTGGGTGGCGGAACAACAAACACTGTCCAATTTGATGAATCCAACTCGGATTCAACCTCTAGCATCAATATTTCGGCTGTGATGCTGGTTTTTAAAGTTCATGTTGTTTTGTAGCGCAGTACTTGTAGATGGCCAGATGATGGTAATCCTAGGCTTTAATACCACTTCAATTTATGTATTTATGCATTTCTAAGTGTTGTGTAGTGGAGCAAGAACTGACTTGGACAGAGGTTCAAACGTGAGTGAGTGATAAACTTTATTACACAATAATCGTCATGGTAACGTCTAGGAGTTAGTAATGGATAAACAACAACAATAACCAGGAGTAACAACTCGATACTCCAGTAAGTAAACAGACTCGCAAAACCGATAAGCACAAATTGCTAACAGTTTTGTTAGCAAATGAAATGTATTTAAGTTATGCGAGTTTACTTTAGGGGTATCAATCAGTTACTCCTGGTTGTTGTTGTTGTTATCTTATTGATTACTAACTCCTGGACATTGCTATGACAACCATTTTACTTGTATTAAAGTTTACTCTTGTTTGAACCTCTAAACGTGTCACTTCTTGTCTCTGATTACACAACACCAAGATGCATAAAAATATAAATGCAAGTCCACACAATTACTAGAACTGAAGTTTTAAGGCCATCTTCAAGTGCTGCGCTATCAATCAACAAGTTCACTTTGGTCATTCTACTCTGCCACATGGCTGCCATCTTGGACACTTCTAAAAGGTGCTATCTCGTTGATTCTGAGGTCCATAACCATGTTAATCTTGTGTTCTGGATACTCTTAATGTTGTTTAGTGTCCAGCATCTTGGTTTGTGGCAGTAATGTCAATAAAACTGCTTTAAGAGCAACACAGTAAAGTGACTCCTTTAAGAACAAGTGTGAGGTAAAAGTTTATTACAGCTTTAACTATGGAAACAATACAACGACATCACAACACTGACGTGTATAGTCAATAAATAATAAATAACTTAACTCCAGGAGTATCAACTCAATAACTCCCAAATGCTTACAAACAAACATTGCAAAACCTAGCTAAACTACAGTAAATGCTAACAGGGGGGCCAATTAGCCATGTGCGCCTGTCTTTTGTCTCAGTGCTGAGTCATGTTCACCTCTTCCTTTGTTTCCCTCGAGAGTCACTCACTTGTAAGCCCTCGGAATTTCAAGATGAGACTAGATCGAGAAACTTCTCGTCTTGTTAGGAACCCTACATATATCAATTCTAAGACGGGAAATTTCTCGTCTCGTTAGGAACCCTATTTAGGAACGAGAGGAGCCACTGCTTCCTTCTTCCCGCTGCATACTGCACGCGTGGGGCAGGACTCAATTGCCTTGCCTGACCTAGGTCGCCGGCCCAACAGCCACCAGTGGACTACGGACGCCACTGAACCAGCCACTGCGGACTTTGGACGCCACACACACAGGTCTCAGACAGCCAGTTCAACACCAGACCCACACTTCTGACCCTAAGTATCCCGCTCAGCACCCGTCAACCAGCCAACAATTGGCACCAGGTTCTTAGCCTCGTGCCTTTCTGTTGGCCCACGCCGCACACAGCTCACCCGGCCCTAGACACTTAGTCTACAGTCCAACCAGCAAACAAACTCCGGTCTTAGGCGATAGGCCTAACACCAGCAACCACCAAATCGAGGAGTAAGCTTACCGCCTCGGCCTTTAAATCTATTTGTCCCAGGCACAGCATCCTCGCGCGGCAAGCAAAGAACCAAAAGGACCGCAGCTTGAAGACATCCTTATTGTGTATTGAGTGTTACAATAAACTGCACTGTGTCTTTAAAACTAACTGAACTTTGTTGCAATTTCTTGCCTAAATCCACGGAATTTAAATATAAATTTTGTGGCGCTTAGAAACAAGTCTTGACCGCGTCAGAGGTAAAGTATTTATAAGCAACAATCAGCTTTATATTTATAACTTACAAAATCTATTGTTGAACGTAGGTTTAACATGTAATTTATATTTTGTATGCTATAATACATGTTTTTAATAGAGACACTGCGGAAAATTGACGTATAACGTATAAATTATTAATTGCATGTTAAACATTAGTTCAACAATAAATTTTGTAAATTATAAATATAGAGCCGATTGTTGCTTATGTTTCCGGAAAGTCTCTATTAAATCTGTTCACTGTAAAGATGGTCTTGAAGTTGTTTTTCCACCGGGAGCAAGAAAGAAACCAGTCCGCACGCCATGTTTGTGAAATTCGAACTAAAAACGTTTGGTTTATTCTGACTTATAGATACAAGTATAAACCATACAAAAATACAAAAACAATAATAATAAATACAATTTGTGATGTCACAAATCGTGACATCACTCATTATCAATTCACCACTCTATTAAACATTAAACATAAATCAATTCAACTGTTATGCAATACGGTAACTCATGGGATCTAGAACATTTTCGTACATCTAAATAATTAACAAACAATACTTTAAACTTCCAATACAACAATCCTCATTAAATAAATATACAAAATGATAATTTAAATTCCAGAATCCAACAAAATTTTCCGGAAAGTCTCTAATGTTTCTTACGGTATATGGTTAGGTGTGATTCCTTATTGGAAATCAAATTTTAAAGGTTTGATTTTTCTAAAATTTACAGATTTTGTATTTTATTTATCGAAAAAAAACTTAAAACAAATCTGAAAACTCCATGCACAGTCAACTACATTTTACGGTTATAACTGTGTAATTATAACTCTTTCACACCATTCCAAACCTCACCAACATCAACACGCTCTTAATTACGAGCAAACTACATCGACGACTTAGACGACCCGACAACGGTCCGGCGTTTAATTATGCGAAGGTCGTAGGAAAGTTAATTGAGGTGAAACCGTAACATCCAGCAGCAAAATGTTGTTTCTCCACTTTTATGTGCTCATACACATGTAGTGTGAGGTCAAGGAGTCTCTTTCGAATTGGCAGAACGCACGTGCCAACAACAAAACTCCCCTTGTCCATAAATGTCAACGACTGGCACAAAACGGCTACACCTACACTTTGGCTGATGTTAATCTAGTGTAATTTATCACAGCGACAATTAATTGATTGTAATCGCAGTTTGTCGTTACCGGGGCAACGATGAACAGATTTAAGAATCGAGCAGCGGGTCGTGAAAAAAGATGGCAGAAGTTAGAATTTGCATATGCAGTTGGTATTAGGAGGTGCCATCAAGCAGCTGTCACTTAAATAGGTAGATTAGTCACATGTGTTGCTGCGACCGAAAGTGAATTGAGTCGATGCTTACAGCGGTGTAAAATTAATTCAATGTACATATCGATGTCGTGCCCAGTTAAGCGGTGGGGTTTATAAGTTGAAAATATTTAATTAGGTAAGAGGTGGGTAGTCTTAGCATGGAGGTTGGGGTTGTGTTGACCGTCGGCGGTGAAGCGAAGGAGGGTGAGATTGCATTGTTATGCATATCTGGTTTTGGTTTCAGTGTTTGTAGATATGTCAGTGGTGGTGGATGTGAAGCCAAGTGTGTTTTTTTATTTTATGGTTTTGGTAGTGGTGAAAGTGGGCAGGTAAAACTAGTAATGATATAGTTGAAGCCTGTTTTATAACTAAGTTGTTGAAAATCGCCGATTTTTACATTTTTGTTTTGTTTGTTTTGCTGTAAACTTCGTTATAATAAATAATGTCACAAGACATAACAAAGCTGAAGATATTAAATTACTACAAAAATTCTATTACATAATCAAAATCACAAGTGAAAATGGCTTTAAGTAACGTGATAAATGTTGCATAATAGTAATCTGACTACGAAATTACGAAATAAACGTTAAAACGATGTTTAATTTGTTATTTTGTAGTTGCATTTTTGCCTTTTTTTGTTATCAATGGCGCCTAAGCCAAATGGAGACACCTCGTTACAACAAAAAATTTCGTTACATCGAAGAAAAGTCGATACAACGAGCAATTTCGTTATATCGGGGATTTAATGCAACGAAAACTCGTTATACAAAGCAAATGTTTCGGTCTCCTGCGTTTTGTTGTACGGGATTTGTTGTACGGGATATAATGCAAAAACTTCAAAAACTGAAACTAATCATTTTTATTTTTTTTACTACCGTTTCATTATAGTCACAAAATATTAAATAACAGAACATTTCAAACATTATACCTGGAAGTAACAATACAAGAAATAATTGGCATAAATTCTGCAAAATTAGATTACTAACGAGTTTTCAAACTCGGTGCCAATTACGTGCCGCTGCATAAAATACCCAGTATAATTAAACCACATTCAGAATAATTGGATTGCACAGTAAGTCAATTTGTTAGACAAGAAAATCTTGTTAATAACACCTGATTTATGACTAATTAAAATTAATCATGATTGATTTCCATTCGAAACTCGAGTTGATAACTTCTTACCACCCATGTCTGCTTGCCTGCAGTACATTTCAAGGCAAATCACTGTTTTCTTGTCATAAGTCTGTGCAGGGATGATGCAAGTTGACAAGTTAATTTTCAAAGTGATCTTGCAACTTGCAAGGAAAGTAGACTTGTCACAAACATTGTAAAGGAGACGTTTCATTACAAAGCCTTCTAATCCTCGTTTCTCCTACTCCCAAATTGGTTGCCAAGCAACACAAGGAAAGCAACGGATCGGGTGATGCACCCAAATAAGTCACTCCCTCTGATGGGGATGTCTAGAAACAAATTGCTCTGACAACAAAGTAAATGCAAGATCTCTGCTGAAATGGGTGAAGTTGTAGCTTTGATTTGTTGACAAGTGATGACTTAAAGGTTAAGTGAACTCAACTGGTTTATTATTAAATATGAATTTAGCAATTTACTCATTACAAACAATAATTAATTGCCGCCAAATGATTTTCAGACACGTTAAAAGTTGTAAACACCGATCGCAAAAAGTGAATGCTGCCCCTGTAACAATTCTTAGGATTTGCCCGCTAAGGTTTTGAATGGATCGGATTGAATCAGATTTGCAAAAATCTGATATCTGATTACAATCTGATCCGAAAATTCATTCATTTATTTGATCTGATCTGAATCTGATTATGTTCAATCTGATCAAATTGAATCAGATCAGATTGATCTGAATATTTTTTTTCAACTACTTTAATGTTTTTTTAAATTTTAAAAAATTTCTTTATTACTATTATAATGAACATTAAACAATATTATAGATTAGTCCACACTCCACAGCAAAATAAAGTATGTAGGCTTTATTCTTATATGAAGTTTAGAATCACATTTGTACAATGTTATAATTGTAAGTTACAATTTAACGTGTGCAAACGTTTCTTTTACAAATTTCGTCATATTTTGCTTTTATTAAAAAAGTTAATGGCTTATCTGAAATATATTGAATCAGATCAGATCAGATTCATGCATCTGAGCTGAATTTTTTTCAGATAGCTGATCTGAAAATCATGAGATCATCAGATTGTGGATCTGATTCAGAATCATTTTAATCTGATCTGATACCATGTGATCTAATTCGAATCTGTCAGATGAAATCCGATCTGTTCACAACCTTATTGCCCGCAATGCTTTCGTCGTTTTGCGGCGATCAGAGTTTTTGCGCGTCACAAACTCAGAATTTCTAGAATACAATTTTCTTTTGACATTCACTATTTGCTATTGTTTTTTTTTTTAAACAAAATTTAATTACTCTTTGTGATGTGTAGATTCATATTTCATAATAAACCAGTTCAGTTTACTTGACCAGACCTTTTAAAATAAACTACCGGTACCAAATGAACATATATACAAGGAAACTATATCATCATACTGTAAAAGCATTTTTAAATATTTAAAATCATGTTTGTTGTGAAAACCTTCTGATATAAATGCAGTTTTTAATTTTGATATCAGTAAGTGGGTTCAAAAAATAAACGAAACCCACCTACTGATTAAAGCACTACGTAAAAGTATCAGACTTTCTAATTTGTTACACGTGGTAATTGATGACAGGGTTTCCCACCTGGGTCTTAAAGTAATGAGGAGAGCTTCCCACTTACACAGCACGAATTAGTTTGAAATTGTGGCCAAACAATCATCTTACGTTCTTACATTATTACATTGTAACTGTAAGCTGCTCCTTGTAGCATGAAATGTCTGCAGTGCATCTGTTAATTTTGAATGGAAGCATTGCAGGTTACTCATGCTACAAGGGGCAGCTACATTTGGCAAAGTCAATCTAGGCAATTCCCAAAATGCAATTTCCAGACAACAAATGATCGTTAAAAGTGTTTCTAATTACGTTACAAATTTTTTAAAAATAAAATGTTGATTTGGTTGGTTGTCCCATTCTCGCCATGTTAAAAAAAATTTCGTTATAACGAATACTATTATCCAAAAAAAAAAAACAACTTTTGATATCGCCAACTTTGTTATAACAAACAAATTGTGGACAATTTTGCTCTTTATTACACACGTATAGTTACTTATATCTTTCTGACTTATCGTTAAAATTTCTCGATATTGTTTTTTTCAATGTATGACGTCGTTCAAAGATGTTCAGATGGCAGAATCGACATAACTGTCTCTTTCAACCTTGTCATTGAAACCTGCTCTAGTCTTCAGCCAGAAAATAATCAATGGTTGTTTCGTTCGAAGGAGAAGAAATTGCAGAGGGGAACCTCAGCCAGAAAACGATAGGGCTTTCTTTTACGCTCCAACAAGCGTGAAATTGATTATTTTTTATGCAAAGTACACTTAACTTGCATCTCTGATGCTTGTTTAAGAAACTGATTCCACTTGCAACATAATTAATTTTAATCTGCATTTTGCGAAATTGAGAAATTGCATTCTGGGAGACAAAGAAAAAAACAAAAAAATTGATTTTTTTTTTTTTTTTACTTGGATTTACTGCAAGTTTAATGAGCACTTGTGTGTTTGATTGCTGTAAGTAAATTAAGACTAATTGAAATTCAGTTTGCCCATGTGAAAGCTAAAAGGTTTATTTACTTAGCAAATGTTGTGGCAATGCGGGTTTGACAAAGGTTTTTTTAAATCTTTTTTTTGTGTGTTGAATTAAGCCCACTACAGTTCCCACATTGTATACTTAGTGTTGACACACTGGCAGAGGATTTGCTCATGACTTGTGTTGGTTTTGTATGTATTCATAAGTTAACAGTAGATGAGCTACAATTAAAATTTTCTGTTGCTGTGAAGTTAGTGTTGATATTTGGTGAAGTTTCATGTTTGTTTACGTTTAACTATTATGGCTTCTTTGTAAGTCTTTGTAAGTGTTCTATTTTGATTATGTTTGTTATAAATTCTTGGATGTCACAGTACCGTAAAGATACTGTAGACTGTAGTTTTATATTTGCCACGAAGTGCACTCTAAAGACTGTTACTTGATTCAACTAAAATAATAGTTAAATAGGTTCCTACTAAAATGTTTGGTAAAAACAAATTATTTTAAAATTGTTTTTAATGCTTTCTTAAAGTTGTTTAAAGCATTTTACAGTTATATCTACCATATTTTTTTGTTGGAACCTATTTAACTAAATTTTAGTTAGATCAACTCAGTATGTGTTTTTAGAGTGTGGTGTTCTTGTACTTTATACTATAGTTATAACGAAATTCAAGAGACCAAAAAATTCGTTTGTTGTAACGGGTTTTCGTTGTATCCAGATACCTTGATATAACGAAATCGTTTGTTGTAACAAGTTTTTTTGTTTTAATGAGTTTTTATCAATCTATAACACAATTTCTTTGTAGAATCTATATGTTACGACGGAACATGAGAACCGACGGTTCACATGAACCGTCAACAAAATTGCATGTAAGTCGACGGTTCACGTGAACCGTCGACGGATCATGAGAATCGACGGATCTACGAAACAGCTCGCGTCTCGCTGCGCTCGCTTCTCGCTCGCGGAGCGCTGATTTATAAACATCCCGCAATGGGAATGAAGTGGTTGGCAAAAACCGGTAACGTTACGGC
>JAQFZP010000393.1:0-37967 GCA_034695745.1 Geophilus truncorum
TATCACAATCTCAAATTCCATACATTACGTCACTCGATATCCTGCTCATTTTCTTCCTTCACAATGATTGAATCAAACAAACAGTTCCGGATCTCTCTCATAATTGTCATCAAAAATCAACCTCCAAACCTACTTATCACAGATATTTCCGTAACGACATCTAACGCCCTCTATTTGCAAAACTGGAAAATAAAAATTGAATTTTTTTTCTTATTGTTACAATTCAGCATGAATAAGGACGCTAAAAACAACCCTTTTCATTTAAACAAATTAACAAGGGTTAGACGAACAGTCATTTAACCAGTCTAATGTTTGGAGAATAGTTATCTATTCAAATCCTAATTTTTATCTATGCAAGCATGTGGGACGAAGAAAAAGGAGATAACTGCGAAAAAAACAACAGGTATGAAGGAAACTTAATATTTCTTTTTCAAAAAATTTATTACAAGTTGTCTAATAATGAAAATATATCTTAAGACACATGAAACGATTTCACACCGTTTAAGTGTTCGGCAAACATGCATCTGTGCACACATTTTGTATTTTCAAATCGATACGAGTAAATAAGACATTCGTAAGATGGTGGCAAATTCAATATCGTGATTATGAATATTTAAAAAAAAGAAGAAAGAAAAATACAAAGTGTAATAAAACTCTGGTCCACCTCGTTTATTATCAAGTGAAATTTGTTTAGAGGAAACTAGACAAAGCATTACCTTTTTATGTTATTGATCCCGTTGAGTAATTTTAGGTTACGTAGTGCTTCTACAGTGAAGCAGGTCGATGCAACGACATGATTATTTTAGCAAAAAAAAAAAAGAAGTTAAAGAATATAAATGAATTAAAACTGTGGTTTTAATGGATTTGTTTGAAATTTTCATGCTAATGCGTTGTGACGGTGCAGCAGGATTAGTTAATTATTAAATCAATTTATATTTTTAACCCTAAACAGTGTTTGGTTATCCTGCACAGTGTAATGATTTTGCCATTACAACTAAATGAATTAATATATTAATAAATCATGATGCATATCGATGATAAGAAAAGGTTATTTCTGAAAAAAAAATCTCCAGGAAATGTATGCATATGTGCGATATTTTATTTCTGTTTAAATGCAATAGTAACGCGTGTTGTTAATTTACTCTTAGTTAAAGGCTTGTACAAGCCACAAGGGAAATCTTCGAACAAGACCCTTGGAGAACAAAACAGTTGGCAGAGTATGTTGTTTTCTTGTCATTGGCACGTAAAACTGCTTTTCTATACCGTAACTTGGGCAAATAAAATTTAAAGGGAAAATAATGCAAGTGAAAGTGATAAACGCTAAAGAGTAAGTGTCAGTATAAGAAAGTAAAATATTTCATTTTTCACATTTTTATCAGTCATCTGAAACTCTTAAGTGGATTAATACGTTAACATAACGATGTGCTCTGCTTTAAAATGTGAAATGTCATCTATAGACTTTAATGGAGACAACAATGAGTTTTATCAGCAAATTGACTAAATTTGATCAAATTTACTAAATTTGGTCAAAATCGTAATTTTGTTATTCTTATTGAATAAGAGTAACAAAATTATGATTATTATTTTTTTTTTGTCGTCGTATTGAAATTGAGTTGCACAATAACTTAAATTAATTAGTCTGATCGAGATGTTCATGGTTGAAGAATTTATAGTTATATAAATCAACATTTCCTTCAATTAAAGGAATTAATTTCCATAAAGACAGCGTGAGTTTCATTCCATTAGTGCAATGTTACTATTTTCAAACTGATCTTCACCGTAGGTGTCGTCGCGTGTTAACGACTAGACTTGCTATAACTGGAACTTCTCTGACCATTATTTCATGTCCGCACTGTCACCATCGATATAATTAATAGCTAAAAATACAATTAAGAATAACAGGAAAAACAATCATTAAATAAACAACCAAAAATAATTACAAATCAATACTGCTGACTGCTGTATAAAAATTTTAATTTTTACATTTGTAATTTGAAGTCAAATTTGCCACCAATTTTGCCACAAGTAATACACCGGAAGTAGTAAAAAATTGTGTGTATTCGTCCTTGAGGGGGCGTTGAGGGAGAGAAGCGAGTAGCGGGAGTTGGGATGTTGCATCAGTGGAGTGCGGAAATGCAGTCACCAGATCGTTGTCTTGCTCCTGACTTTTGTGGGGCCCCAATTCGGTCGATATCTGTGACAGATATCTCTCCAATCGGATCAACTCCACCCTGCAACCCTTTTAATCCCTTTCGTGTCAGTCAGACTTGCGGACAGTTGAACAGGTAACACTGTACTAGTCGAATGCGTCACTTTAGCATTCGCCCCTTTCTGGATCAATTCAAGTTTTGCTGTTAACATTCTATTTCTTAATTTTCGATGTTAACGCACTTGATATTGATTTAGTAAATGCTTTGACTATTTAAATACAGTGGAAGTGGAAATAGCAAACAAAATTAAACTTTAATTTTGACATATATTGTTTACTTATTTTCCTAGCACTTAAAAAAAAATCAAAACATGATTGTATGTTTTCGCTAGAAACTGAGTTCTTTGCAATTTTGTATCGATTTTTTTTGGTGAGTTTATCGATAAATGCATTTTCTTACTGTAAGTACGTTTTCTTTAATAATTTGAATAATACTGCATTCAATTTTTTAATTAGTAATTTTGGCACTGCGTTGTTTTTAAATGTGTCGTATTTTTGTGATGGTGAACAATTGATAAAATAAATTTAAGTTTGACAATTTATAATAAGTTTGGCAATATATCAAACGAAACGCACCCCCTTGAAGTCAGGTGACCTTCACTGCATTACAGCCATGCTTGAAGACCGTTTACATTTGACGTCATTATTTAATGTATACTGTTCTTTTTTTCAACAGCTGTAGGGCACCGATTGCCAGTCTCGAATGCATGGAAGAGTTTGGACCGGAGCCACCAAATCTTACACGTTTTCCGATCAGCAGACAGACGAGCATAACGCCTGGCATCAGATATGGGTACAACTTTAATTTTAATAAGATTTTTACTACCGGTACCGGTATCTTTCTTTTTTTCTATTTATTTATTTATTTATTTGTTTATTTTAAAATTTTAATAGAAATCTAGGAAAAAGTGGATTGAGGATTTCTAATCTGGGATTGGGCGCTTGGTCTATGTTTGGGACACAAATATCAGATGAAGTAGCAGAAGATATAGTCACTCACGCTTATGAAAATGGCATTAATATATTTGATACGTCAGAAATGTATGCAGGTGGAAAGTGAGTTTTGTGACTATTTTTCATGAAGTTAAAATATTAAAAAAATTATTGATTTTAGGGCAGAAATCGTTCTTGGGAAAATTTTAAAGAAAAAGAATTGGCGGTAATGTTTTTTTTTTTTTTTTTTTTTCTTTCTTTTCTTTTCGGGTATTCATATCAAAGGAAAAAATCAATTAAAATGTCAAAAAATCGTAAAATTTTCAAAAAATAACTGAATATTGCAAATGTTTTGAAAATTGCTTCTACTGATTTTTCCTTTTGCAAAAATGTCGATCCTAAGTATTACTAATTTCGAATTAATATTTTTTTTAATAAACAGGAGAACGAGTTTTATAATCTCCACCAAATTACACTGGTCTGGAAAGTCAGTTAAAAAGTAGATATAGTTCTCAAAACAAATTTCTGTTCTAATTTGCACATGTCACTGCTTCCAGATCTGAGACTGAACGAGGATTATCTCGAAAACATATCATTGAAGGGTTACACGATTCATTGGAAAGACTTCAACTCAATTACATCGATATTGCATTTGCAAATAAGGCTGATCCCATGTGTCCAATGGAAGGTATAAAAGAAAATCTATAAAATAATGATTTAGATTTCCATTGTACTGATCCTCCTTTTTAGAAGTCGTCAGAGCATTTACATTTTGTATAAACCAAGGTCTTGCAATGTATTGGGGAACATCACGTTGGTCTGCCATGGAAATCATGGTGCGTTTGTTACTGGGGCGTCCAGCAGCAAAGGGTTTGTTTTTGTGACTCGACACAAATCGGAGTGTTCTCTGTTCGTGATGATGTAATTTTTGTTGTGGGTTTGGGATTTTTTAAACAACGTAAACTGCTATTTTCAATGGTTTTTTTTTTTTTTTTTAATTTATTTAATTTGCATATTTGTTTAAAATAAACAGTGGTGGCTAAATGTAGTAATTTAGTACTTTAATTGTGAATTAATTTTAAAAAATTGTTATAGGAAGCATATACCGTTGCCAGACAGTTTAATTTGATCCCCCCTACTTGTGAACAAGCGGAATATCATATGTTGTGCAGGGATAAAGTAGAACTGTATCTACCTGAACTTTATCATAAAATCGGTAAAGGAATGCTCGAGTGAAGTACTTTGTCATCTGGTGGTAAAATTTACAAACAAAAATTGCAAATTCTAACGCTAGATGGCAAAAGATTATAAATAAATAAATAGAGTTTTGAATTTCTTGATATATAAGCTCTTTAAATAAATGCATATTTTGCATTTTTTAAAAATATTTTTATCCCAAGGAGTTGGATCAATGACTTGGAGTCCACTCGCGTGTGGTTTATTCAGTAACAAGTGTGACGAATTTGCACCCATTATATCGAAAACGGCATTAAAGGTTTGACAAACAAATCGATAAAAATACATAAACTTTATTCTAATCTTCTAAAAATCAATTACAGAATTACACTTGGCTCAAAGAAAAAATTCAAAATGACGGAACTAAGAAACAGCAGAATAAACTTCGAGATGTGGCGATTCTCGCCGAGAAAATAGGTTGTACTGTCACACAGCTGACTATAGGTATTTAGAAAATTATTTTATTTACGATTCATCTTTATTACCACACCTACCCTTTTGGTAAATTTAGCTTGGTCTTTGAAAAATGAAAATATTCAATGCGTGTTAATGGGTGCCTCATCAGTCGATCAGTTGGTGGAGAACTTTCAAGCCTTACAAGTTAATCCAATTAATTGCAGCAGTAAATTTTTCTTACTTAATGACCTTAATGAACTTGTTTTGATAGATTCTTCCCAAACTGACACCACAATTCATGAATGAAATCGACCGAGTGTTGAACAACAAACCCATTCGGCAGCCATTTGTGAAGCTCAGATGACTAAAAACGTTAATGACGGCTCCAGACTTACGCAACACCGACCAGAGTTTAGATCTAAGTGCACCATTATTTTTGAATCACAGTAATTCAACTCCAGCAAACATTTTTCCTAAGGAAGAAATTTAAAAAAAAAAAATAATAATTAATTTCTACTTTACAAAAATTATCAGTAGTTAAAATAACGGACAAATCGTCATCGTTTCTTGAGAAATGAGAAATATTTTGAGACTTTGCTCACAAAGTTCGCTCTTCTAATGACATTTTGCAATTAGTTGAACTTGAATTTCTTTAAATCACAAGTTTGCATCTCGTTTTCGAATCTTCATAAACTATTTCAATGAAATTTTCCAGTTGTTTTGAACTTGTTTTTTGTTGAAACCAAATCGGTTTCAAGAAAACTTGTGCATAAAATAAGCATATATTTATAAACTTTGCTTGCATAATACTCAGTAATGGTAAAATTAGTAAAAGTTATAACCAATTAAAGGTAAAGTTTTAAAAATAAAAAAAATTATCAAAATATTTTAATTACTTTACTTTAACTTGGGAGAATTTTTGAATGAATTAAAAAAATGATTTAACTTCATTTCGCATTGCAATAAAAATGGTCACATTGCTCTGCTATTGCAGGCACAAAAATTGTTACAACTTGATGCATTTTATTTACATTTGTTTAAAATCTTAAATAAAAAGCGCAAATTTATCAAAAGTCTGGATTAAAATTCT
Source organism: Geophilus truncorum (assembly GCA_034695745.1). NCBI lineage: Eukaryota > Metazoa > Arthropoda > Chilopoda > Geophilomorpha > Geophilidae > Geophilus > Geophilus truncorum. The sequence goes on from JAQFZP010000393.1 coordinate 5,865, forward strand.
TTATTTATTTTCACACATAAAATGACACCGCACCGAGAGGTTACAAGAATTACCAGTTCCTGAAACTTAAATGCAAGTTGCTTCGTACGAAAGTGTTAATTAACAGCAATTTTCCCGGACGGAAAAGTCACTTGAAAGTGAACGTTGAAAGACTTCTGATTGCGGAGTGAAATGTTGCCATGACAACAACAATATAGTCAATTAACAACTTTCAGTTATTAGTTAAGTAAACAAAGTAAATTACAGTGTGACAACTTGTGGCTTTTGATATCACATATAATAGTAAAAAAAATTATAGATCTCAATAAGAAATCAGAAAAATAAAAAAATACAGTATATAGAAAAAATAACAAAAGATCGAATTTTTCAAAGAAATATATCCGGATTCCCTCGGTATTACACACAACTGTCGCTAGAATGAAGCAAAGTAATGATCATGAGTCAAGGCGTGATAAATCCACAAGATGACATCATTTATATAGACCAATAGGAAGCAATTACCCAGGAGTACACACCAATTGTGGCTCTGCTTGTACAAACATTCCCAACATCATTTGGCAGTGTACATAGTGCAAACACTTTAGTTTAGCAGACGACATCTCGATGGTGAGGTGTGAATGTGTTGACGCCTGATGCTTTGCCCACTTCGAGTAGAAAAATATGCAACGACCCGTGACACAGTTGAAACTCTGGATTAATTGCACTTTTACTGCTGGAAAAGATTTCTGTTCCCTTTAAAAACATTCAATTGGTGAGTACAAATTAATTTACTTTTGTTTGTTATTAGTTTTAATTAACCTTGAAAATTAATTTTAATCTCACTTGTATTAATTAAATTTTTCGAAAATTTTCTTTAAATGCTTTTAAATGAACCAAATTTTAAAGTTTGTTTTTATTTAACTTGAAATTTGATCAGTATTATTTTTTCATGTGTTATTGACGTTATATTGTATAAAAAAGAATTATGTAATTCAGAATGTTCTTTTTACTGTTGTAACAGGTATAAGATGCAGTATAAATAAATCATTTTGTGACTGATCGCATGATCAAGCAGCTACTAGTTGCACAATAGAAATGTTTTGTATTTGCAACCTTTACTTGATTACTTTTTCCACTTGTTGGTAGATGTGTTTGTGTGTCAAGTCAATGCACGAATGAATAGACGAATGACAAAATTAAATTCAAAAGACTGATTACAGAATCAATTTTTTTTAAAGTTGCAATAAAATTACCTGAAATTCGTAACTTTAAATATTATTAAAAAAAAAATTGATTGTCATGCAATTGACAAACTTGTAAAATCCAGAAAAACTAGTTTTGCATTTATGTATCTTGCAACGCATAAAAATGGCTTAGATTTTGACAAAGATATTAAACATAGAAAAAATTATTTGCTGATTTTTATTTTTGTTCTTTTTCGTTGTTAGACATTACTTGGGTTTCCAAAGCCGTACAAACTTCTTCCATTTCATCACTTCATCGACCACATGTTCGTTTATAGCGAACATCAAGTGGCAGCTTTCAGCACAGAAACATCAAATTTTATGATAGGACTAAATCAATAAATTCAAGTGTTGGACTTTGCGTAAAATAGAACTTTATCCATAATACAAGGTTAGTGTTAAAACTAATAGAACTGTGTGTATCGGTGTTTATTTTTTTTGTCTCTGCGTGTTTCAGTTGTTCAATGAAGAGACAAGTGCTGTTTTTACTGCTTTTATGTTTTTCTGCTCTCATCTCGGGATTAACTACGCATCCGGAAGATTCGGACGAATGGCCTTACCGTTTAGTTGCGAATTTTACCGGTGATGTAATTTTGGGAGCGCTTTTTCCCATTCATGAGCAAAGTGCGAATTTTTCAGGATGTGGGCGAATTCAGGTAATTATTTTATTTGTTCTCTTTTCTTCTTTGACAATACGCCTTTGCAATACTTTTGACATCTGGGAATTGTGATAAATTAAAGTTTCGTAATCACAAGCAAATTGATGATGAAGTAACACTTGATGCATCAAAATAATCAATAAAACTGTGAACGACAAAAACATTTGTTTTGATAGTGGAATTTTAGTTAAGGGAAAAACAAGGATGATATTTTTTGTTTCGTCTGTCTGTAATTTATATCAACAAATGATTATAAACAGGTAAAATTTTTCACACGCGAATTGTGGTGTTGATAATGAGAAAAGTTTAAAACAAGTCTTTCTTTAAATTAAAAAAAATAAATAGTAAAATAAAAACGTGGTGGATTTCCGTCTCTGGGTCACTAATCCATTAACTCTCAAACGATACATGGTTATTATCTTTATTGCATCGATTCTAAAGGTTTTATCTAACATGTTTTCAAAACATTCTTCATGGTAAGCTTGTTAAATTGGTGACGTGACGACAAGTTAAAATATAAAATGTTGTATTTCATCTTTTTTCTTTTTCTTTTTAATGTTTTACAGTTTTATTGCACAAAGGAAATAAAATTTTCATGAATGCGTTAAAGTCCGTTTCCGATAATAAAATTCATTTTATTTACTTTTTGAAATTCAAAGGAGAGGAAAATGTCGCAGTTCTAAACAAATGCAAATTTTGAACTGTCCACGTGATGGGTGATGAAAAAATCAATTCCCTCAAAGCCAGTCATTTATTCCATCAACAGCATTAACGCCTCATAGAAATGTAATTAATTATTTCAGAAAGAAGATGGAATTCAACCACTGGAAGCCATGTTGTATACAGTGCAGAAAATTAACGATGATGGCCTTCTTCCCGGCTTCACGTTGGGTGTCATTGCATTGGACAGTTGTGACAACGTGATTCACGCCTTAGAGCAGAGTCTTGACTTCATCAAAGGTATTTATCGAAATTTTTCAAATTTATTCCTTCAATAAACACTTGAAACGTGTTTATAAAACACTTAATGACTCATTCTTTATGGTCAATACACTTAGGCAATTGTATCCTGAAGCGAATATTGCGTGTTTATTTCAGGTCAAAAATAAATAAACAAGTGGGTTAACTCAGTTTAAAGTGCTATTCAGTGACCGCAAGTGCGATTGCATAATCGAAAAGATGGCATTAAAAATAATTATTATTTTCAAAACAAGATTGCTGCGATTACGACGTTTGAGAAGCGAATTTATAAAGTGGTGTGTCAGATTTAAATCAAAAGCCACTTTTAGATTGCAACATTTCAAGTCGGAGTCTCTGGCTCATGTTATATGTATGCAGTGAAGCCGATCACGCCATCTCGATTTTTATTGCTTTTTCACTTTAAATTCGTAAATTTTTATAAAAGGTTCTTTAGATACTCAAAATGACGTGCATTAAACGAGTTATTTGTATTTATGGGTGTTTTTACGTAATAGAATTTTAAGAGATTTGTAATAGAAATTGTCATTATATTCTACTCCAACTGGCATTAAATCATTTAATGCCACTCGGCTAAGACAAGAATAGAAATCAGACATAAAGTGACTTACATAATAACGTTGACTTTAATATTTTATATTATGCAATGAGTAAATATTGACGTTGTTGATAGATTGTTTGATGAGTTCGGCACGTAACCCTGAAATTTCAATTTGTATCCAAGCAATTACATTAGAAAAACAGATGGTTGATCATGAACGATGAACGAGTTACAATTCGTTTTGTTTTGCAATCTAGGCTTTATAGCCAGGCTGAACGAACATCACGAGCAGCAATTTATGTGTCATGATGGCCTGCCACCGAAATATCGCGGCGGTGAATTCGATAGGATTGTCGGAGTCGTCGGAGCGCAGTCCAGTGCTGTGTCCCTTCAAGTGGCCAATTTGCTAAGACTCTTCAAAGTTCCTCAAGTATATAATTTACCCAAAGCCATTTATTTGTTTGTTTTTATTATTTTGATTTTTTTTATAGATAAGTTATTTGTCCACAAGTACAACTTTAAGTAAAAGAGAAGCTTTTGAGTACTTCTTCAGGACAGTGCCGTCGGACATTAACCAAGCTCATTGCATTATGGCTATTTTAGGGTAAGTCTGTTTTGTTTCACCAATTGCAAGTGATTTGTTTACTATACATGAAATGTCGGTTAATTAGTTTTTCTATGCTAATTGAATAATGAGAAAAGCAAGTTGAAAGAAGAAATGATCTTATTCAACTTTGTAATTGAATAATAGATTTCTGACACGTTTATTTACATCAGACATCCTGTTAATTAAAAATTCAATCCGTTCGGGCTTTATAACGAACTAGAAATGTCATTTCCTTTTAGTGATGGTAATTAAAGAATTTAATTTACGGTTTTCACAGGCATTCCAGCACGTACTGTAATTAAACAGTGAAACTGCTATTTCAGTTGTGTGTTGTAATATAAAAATGCATTTTATTTAAAATTTACACTTACGTAACTCAGCTCGAGATGAATTATTGCAAAGCGCAAGAGACAGAAAATCGATTTCCCTGTTGTTTCTGCACTTTTTCTTTTATCTGTCGTGTGGAATTATTGCCGTAATTCAACCGAATGTGACTGATATTACAGGGCTTTCAACTGGACATACGTATCTCTGGTTTATGCAAGTACTGAGTACGGCAATAACGGTTTTGAAGAGCTGCAAAGACTCGCACCTCAGTATAAGGTCTGCTTCGCCTTTCCACAAAGAATCCACGTGGAGCAAGCCACGAATGATGACTACGATACCGTCATCCGAAACCTTAAAGTGAAAACCAATGTCAGAGGTATAAAACGGCGCTATTAATCTTGAGTAGATTTTTAAAACAACTTTTCTTCTAGTTGTGGTTGTTTTTACTGACAAAAGAACAGCGCATAATTTAATGTCTGCTGCTAAACGTTTGAATGTCTTTGGCCGTTTTGTATGGATCGGAACTGACGGATGGAGTGGAAGAGCTGCGGCTACTCTTGGCGTTGAAAAGGTCATAGAAGGAGCCATTACGGTTCAACCGATGGCTGGAAGAATAAGTGGTTTTGATGACTACTTTACGACCTTAAGTATTGCAAATAACCAACGAAATCCTTGGTATAATAAATTATTTTTATTAATTTCTATTTCTTGGAGTAATAAAATTTGTGATTAATTTAGGTTTGGTGAGTATTACGAAGATTACTTCCAGTGCAAGCTTGATTCCGTGCCTATTAATCCATTTAACGAATTGTACCCACCTTGCAGTAGTGAAATGAATGCAATAACAGAAGAAAACGGCTACCATCAGCAATGGTATCTCCATTTCATCAGAGACGCAGTATATGCATTTGCATACGCTTTGCGAAATATGCATAAAAACTTATGCAAAGGAAAACGCGGATTATGTCGAGCTTTGGAAGAACGCATCGAAAAACACGATTTGAAGTTATATTTACAGAACGTAACATTCAAAGACGAAAGGGGAATTTCGTTTCGTTTTTTCAACGGCGATGCATTACCGAGATACAGTATTTACAACTACCAACGAATGTCGGACGACACTTATCAGTGGATTGCTGTTGGAAATTATTCATGTAAGTGGTAATGAATAATGACTACTTTTCTTTGAGACAAATTATTGAGTTTTAGAGGTATTTTCATTGCAGTGGGTGAAGATGCACAACCTCAACTCGAAATCAATGCCACAGCACTGAAATTCATCGAACTTGAACCGGAATTCCCAGCATCCTTCTGCAGCAAACCGTGTCGTCCGGGACAAGCGAAGATGCAACAAGAAGGCGACCAGTGTTGCTGGATCTGCACCAACTGCTCTCAATATCAATACCTCCAAGACGACTTCCATTGCCAAGACTGTCCACTCGGAACTCTTCCATCCCTCAGCAAAAATCGCTGCATCGCAATACCAGCGTCGCATCTCGATTACAAAAACCCTTGGTCAATCGGAACTATAGCCATCGCTGGCATGGGCATCATCTTTACGGTCGCAGTTGGGTTTATCTTCTGGACGTACGCAGATACTCCGATCATCAAAGCCGCTGGACGTGAACTCAACTACATTTTACTTATAGGAACATTCCTCTCTTTTCTTACCCCCTTTTTCATCGTTGCAAAACCGTCGCCTGTGTCCTGTGGTGTGGCTAGATTTTTAATTGGCTTTTGCTACACTTTATGCTACGCTGCAATTGTAACGAAAACGAACAGAATCGCTCGGATCTTCAACCCGCATAACCCAAACCCCCACAAAGCTCGATACATAAGCCCAAAATCGCAGTTAGTAATCACCGCTCTCTTGACGAGCCTCGAAGTTGGCATTAATGTTGTCTGGCTGCTGCATCGTCCGCCGATCGTTATTTCCATTCATCCGACTCCCGAAGACAACATCGCCATCTGCGCCGGTGCAGACGACGCTTCGTACCTGGTCGGACTCGTGTACCCGCTGTTGTTGGTGGGGATTTGCACTGTGTTCGCCTTCAAGACGCGCAAGTGCCCCGACGGGTTCAACGAAGCGCGCTTCATCGCTTTCACCAATTACACGACTTGCATCGTGTGGCTGGCCTTCGTTCCGGTTTTCTTCGCGAGCTCCAGCACCGTGCAGAGATCCCTGACCATTTCGCTAGCGTTGAGTCTGTCGGGGTTCGTTTTGCTCGGGTGTTTGTTTTTGCCAAAATTGTACATCGTGCTGCTGAAACCGGAGAAAAACACTAAAGAAGGTGTCATGTCGCAGTGCCGAACAACGTTTGTGCCATCGTCATCGATCAAGCAGTCGCTACCCGCTTCCGGGAAGGAGTTCCTCAATGGAAGTTAGTTACCGTAGTTAGTTATTGTATCTAGAAATCACTCTGTCATCCGAAAACTTAAATTCATTTAAAATGTGAATTTGAGTGTTGGGTTGACGGAGAAAATAAAATACCATACCATACCGTATTCTCTGCGCGCAAAGAAGGTCCCTCTTTTTTGGAAATTCGCCACCAGTTAGTGCTGCTAATGATGTTTATAAATTCTTTCACTCATAACTTGAAGGGAAAATCTTTATTTTTGGTGTTAAACTATTGATGTACGGTACGGTAGTCGTTTAACGCTGTTGGTGTAATAAAGCTTTTTTCCAAGTTATGAGTAAAAAAACAGTATTTCCATCTGATAAAGAAAGTTTCGTAAAAACTTTACATGTTTTTATTACGGTACTAAGTCAGATCCTTAAATATTTTACGAGGTTTGGGAGCCCAAATTATTAATTAAGACTTAAAATTGTTTTCGGAGACTTGTTTTGAACCCAAACCGACTGAATACACCAATAAAATTAAGATAAGATAAAGAAGCATTGACTTGTAGTTTATAACAACTTTATTATCTATCCACAGATGTCAAGTCAAATACACCAAATGTGAAGCATATTCACCCATTTAAGCGGTCTAATACAACTGTAACTGGCCAAGATGAAAAAAACTTTATTGATTTGTTATCTTCCACTGATGGAAAGCAAGTTATTACGGGTGTACATAATATTGAAACAAAAGAATCGAAAAATGACGTTTCGATACGGACGCATTCTAACACGTTGTAATAAATTACATTTATGTGATTTTATAGATTTATTTAGAATAATTTTCAAATTTACTGTCGTTTATTTATGATTTTTTTAAGTGCAGGTTATAGTTTATTCAACAGACAGCAATGCAATTTGAAGTAGGTTAAGATAGTACTTCCGGTTTGTTGTGAGTTTATCTGCAACAATGCCGGAAGTGCCATCAAAATGCGCTCAAAAATGTATTGCAACACAGATTTCAAGTATTTTGCGATGTAAATGTTGTGCTGTTTTTATGATAATATGTTATCACACATAAATATTTAATACTGTGATGTTTAAATGTTTAATTTTAAAACGGAGAGCAGAATTGACATTGATTCATGAATTTTAAATAGAAAGCAGTAACATAAATCATGGCATTGCTATGCATCACTTGCTGCTTTACAGTAATTGTACACTTTATAGGTTGTGTAGACCTCTTTAAAATATTTATGTACTTAAAATACTTATAAATTAAACATGCAAGTTAGAGGATTTATGAATACCATAAAGTTGGTGTATTGTACAATACAATATATAAATATAAATAATCGTGTAATAAACTTTTCTACATAAACAATCTGACATTAAATAATACTGGATTTGTGTTCAGGCTTACATTAATTGTCATTCTTTAAATACCGTACACAGCTTTGAATGGTTGAGGCAACAAATGTGTTGGAGATGCCTTCAAAAGAGATGCAACGGGTGATTTCTTTTGTTTACCAATAAGCCAATAAGTGCTCATGAGTCCTTTGCCCTGCAGTGTTGTGTAATAACAAATAACTGTAATGGATCCAATTTGCAATAAATGTACAAGCTTACTTTTACTTCGAGTTTGCCTCTATATGTAACGTCAAAACCACCAACCATGTCAATCGCATACTTAAACTGTTCACTCACGTGGATTTTTCCAGCTGAAAATTTGAAAAAAAATTTATTGAAAAAAAAAATGCAGGAAAGCCAACTAAAATCAATAATCTTAATTTTCTCAGGGGCAGCCATTGAATTACTTCCGCACCGCACACAACACGGTTTGGAGCACTTACAACAGCAATTCCGGGATGGTTAGAGCTCGCAATATTAAACCAAACTTCGAACTAAACCGGAAGTGCTTTTTTTGTTCACCTTCTCCGGTAGACTCCATTCGCGAAGCAGTGTTAACCGTATCTCCGAATAAACAATATCGAGGCATCGTAGTACCAACCACTCCAGCCACTACAGGACCAGTGTGAAGTCCAATCCGAATGCGAATTTTCCGACCAGGAATATGCGGTATGATAAATTTCTCAATTCCATTCAGCAAATCCAAACTCATGGAAGCAATTTCAGCAGCGTGCTGATATCCTAAAAGAAACCAAAACAAAAATAACCTTCATTAAACGCCTGATCACATTGACTTACCATTTCTTTGCGGCACACCGCTAGCCACCATATACGCATCCCCAATTGTCTCAACTTTATACACGTCGTATTTCTCCAACCTCGAATCAAAGAGTTTGTACAGCTCGTTGAGTAGTTCAATCACCTGAAAATAATTACATCAGTTTCAACTGTAATTTTATCATTGGGGTAATAGAATAGTGAATACTAGATGTACCGGTACCTCCATTGGTGAACTCGTAGCTGATATTTCAGTGAAACCAACAATATCGCTGAAAAATATTGTTACTGACTCAAAGCTTTCAGCCATTACCTTGAATAAAATGGTTATAAGTGGGAGGTAAGGAATTAATTACAAGTATATTGGATGCAATACCGATTGACGGGCTTTTAGTTGTTCGGCAACTATTCGCGGCAACATGGTGCCAAGTAAACGGTTACTTTTGTTTTTTTCCACGTTTAACTCTTGCGTTTTTACAAGAAGACTGCTTGCAAAAATCTGTAAAAAGCGATAAATTTAGCATCATCTATTACTTTCGTTAAATTAAATTTCAAACCTGAATTGTTTTTGTGAGGCGCAAAGACATCACGATGATAATGGGCGATACAGCCAATGCAAAAATAAAAAAAAAAATTCCAAACGCTTGTTGGTGATCAGCCGATTCGATCTCTTTAGTTACTTGTTTTGAAATCGCATTTCGCAAAGCCACCTTTATTAAAATGACATAAATGTGCTATTAGTTCACAAGTAAAACACCGTAAGCGACACACAAACTTGTAATTTCTGAAGTCTACTTATAAATTCATTCATAATATCAAAATACGCAATTGCCTGTGCTACGTCTGGTTTCTGACTTTCCCCAACAAAAATTCTATGATAAAATTTGCCAATTTTTCGCTTCAAATCAACATCTAACACAGATTTCACCAAATCCACGTGACTCTTATTGACGAGATAGCCAATCCACTTTAAGCTGTCGGTGCCCAAAGTCTCTTGTTGGAGAAAGTGGAATAAAAATCTTTGTTCCAAATGACCGAATGCGAAATATCGTTGACCGTAAAGAGAAGAAATGCTGAAATTCTCCACCGCCATTATGGTGTATTTGTACGCCAAAAGATACCTCGAATTTTAAAACAAAAATTACATTTACCGAGTTTAAAACTGTGATGGTATTTCAAATTACCGTACCGTACCTCCAAATTGAACTGCGGTCTGATTCGTTGATTCCTTTTGTCATGTGATGCAGGAAAGAGGCGATCGTCACGTCGTAGAAGGCAAATTTGTTCAAATTTTCCGTTTTCATTATCGTTATGTTTTTGCGAAATTGTTTAAGCTCTTGGGTGAATGCAAATTTCGAACGAAAATGACTGTTTTTATCGTTTAGTTGGGGCCAAGTGGACAATGTTAACAAAACACTATCGGTGTTTATAAAGACCTCAGATATATTGGATCTGGAATGAAATTTAATTTAATTGAATTGAATTTAATTCTCTCATTCTGTGACTCTAGAAATGCAATCATTCGTTTCGTTCAGTACGTACTCAAGATTAAGGCCTGCAAACATAGAATACGAAATGACTGCTCTTTCCTGTTGCAGACAACTGGCTAAGCGCTCCATATCCCTTGTTTGTGATACCTATTTAAAAAAAATAAGGTACCGTACGGTAGGTAATGATTTCACCAAAAAGATACTAACTGACATTTCTTACCTGCTTTCCAATCGTGTGCATTTCTTGTTTGTAATTAACGAGACCGATCAAAACAATCGTAAGAAGACCTAGCAAGTTGACAATGGGCACCAAAGGCAAAATAATCATTTGTGCCAAATGATACTTTTTGCCTTTGGCAGTCACTGGGTCTGATGGGCAACAAATACTTTTCTGAAATACAAGTACAGTACAATACAAGTTAAGATTGAAATGATAGTGTCTTACCCTAACAGCAATTACGTTTTGCTCGCTTTGGGTTTCCGACTCAACTGACGAACCGTCTTTGATGTTGCTCCGCAGCATTTCTGATGTCAGGTTTCAAATTCAAAACAATTGGTTTTTGTAAGATGAATCCACAGAGTATTTACCTGAAAGTGAAGCGTGCGCACCTGCACAACAGTGTGTAGTTCGCAACAGAATTTCAGAAGTTTACAGGTTGCCTTTTAATTAGGACGTGACAACTGTCAGGATTCTGGTCTTTGTAATACATCAATTTGGAACATGAGAAGGATTTTAAAGGCTGGTAGTCTATCTATGGCATTAATTACTTATTAACCATGGTAACAAGTTTCTTGTTTTTGATTTTAGAGAAGTAATTCATTTTGATGATATTTTAAAATTAAAAACAAAATTTAATTAATTTAATGTGTTTTTAGTCTTGACTTCTACGATTGCATTTTTACTTAAAGATAGATGTGTTAAATTTAAAGTTTTATTTTAAAATCTTGAAAAAAAGTTTGCTGTTTAAAAAGCAGATATCCAGTTACACCAACAAAACAATACTTTTAACAATGGTTAAACTCGAGTTAACTTTAACTTTCGTTGGTGCAACTGGAGAAAAATTTATTAAAAAATATCAGTCACAACGTACAGTATAGGATATAGTAACTTATTAAATTCTGGAATTTAAATCAATTAAGCAGAAGAATAATCAATATCGATACCGTTTAGAAACGTTGTTGATTGACAGAAAGTTTGATTTTAAATCTTTTTTAAGGTTCGCCACGAAGATATTTAATTTAAAAAATTGTTTTGGCGTAGTCTTAGATACTGGATTATGAGGGAAACTGATGGAAGAGATGATAAACAGTAAAGAGTAAAAATTTCACGAATGATAAAATTTGTCTACAGCTCTAAAATATGCGGCCATAAAGTATATGTTACGGCCGCCGTATTTTACATTGGTGAAAGGTGAAATACTATTTTATCGTCATTGTTTCAATGTTACAATGATAAAAACAATGTCACAAGAATGTAAGCAATATAGCATTGTGTAAATTATGTTTTTTCACCAAGTTAATTAAATTAAAATAATTTTTCAGCGGCCGTAACGTATACGATCTCAATTTATTTATAAATCTATTAATGAACAATGCTCTAATATTTAGATAAAAAAAAAAAATCTTTTGTATTTACTTAAAGTGGTTTTTGTTTAAGAATAATTTACCGTATTATGAATTCAACTACTTATTTCTCCAATAGATGGCAGGGCATATACGGACATACTTGTACGCATCGTCGTGCGCAACACGTGAATCTAAATTCTAAAATGAACGACTCCGATTCTCGCCCGGAGTCTCCGGAGCTTCCAAACTCGCTAAAACATAAGTAAGTATTCGGCCATGCCGGATTGGGGATTACTTATGAAATTTACAAAATTGATCTTAGGTTCAACATTCCATCTAACTTCATAGAAGCAGAATGTGTGACAAACGACACGTTAGCAGATGATCTACTTGACGAAGATAAAGTGGCATGGTTGATTAAAATTCCTAGAGAAGTAATCATTGACTTGTAAAACACAAAATTAAGAATAAAATTCTAATTAAATTTGTAAACTTTGTATTAGGTTTCCTTAGAAACTTTAAGCGGGAAAAAAATTAAATTTCATAAATCAACAAAATTCCAATGTAACGTAAGTATCATCTGTTACTACAGTAAAAACACATTTAAATGTTAAATTTTTATTTTTCTTATTTAAGGATTCTAATTACGTGTGCAACGTGACGCCGATTACAACATCATCATCTTTACAGGTATTTTACATTATGATGTTTAAGCGAGGTTTAAGAAAAGTTCTTGAACTACACGTGTTTTATTTCTTATTTTAGAAGTTTAATATTGTTGTTCCGAATGCCAGAAGTAAAAAATTTGTAACAGGTATTTAAGGCGTTGTTTTAAGTTGAATTTTGTCTTTAATGAGATTTATTGTGTTTCAGCGCCAATTCAATTTGAAGGGCAATTGTGCATAACTGCAAGAGAGGAATTCTGTCCTTCAATCCAATTAGACGAAATGGACGTGGAAATTATTCCACAATTACCCCCTGAATTGAAGCAGAGAGTTTTTCCGTTTGGGGCAGGTAATGAAAATACTGTAACAAGATTTATGTCTGCGTATAATTGCTTCAGTTTATTTACTCAAATGGTGTTTTAATTTTGTACAGAGTCACCGAAAAAGCGGAAAGCGGAAGATGAATCTGAAAATCACAGTCCAAAGAAAATGAGGAAAAGTAAAGATAAAGGAAAATCGCCGAAGAAAAGTAAAAGTAAAGAAAAGTCGCCGAAGAAAAGTTTAAGTGAAGAAAAGTCACCAAAGAAAAGTAAAGAGAAAGGCAAATTACCAAAGAAAAGTAAAGAGAAAGGCAAATCACCGAAGAAGACTAAAGATAAAGGAAAATAAAGAAAGAAAAATTAAAAAAGAAAGTCAATTATGATTTGTTTTTTTTACTCAACAAAATTTATTCAGTGAATACATTTTTTTATAAAAAGATTTATATTTTTCTCCTTTTATTTATATATTTTTGGAAAATTTTATTTATGAAATGTATCGGAAGCAACGCGTTATTTTTTTTAGGAGCTTCCCGCAAAAACGTTCCTAATAAGTACATGTAACGAAATTCGGTAAAAGTTACTTTTCTGGAGTAACTTTTACCCAAAATAACGAGTTAGAATTTAAAATAAAATACAAAATAAAAGAAAAAATAATTGATTTTTTAAATTTCATAATTACTAATTAATGGTTATTGATTAAATATAAGCTAATTCCAACTTCCAAGTTCCAACTGTGTATCTTTCATTAAAAAAAAATTGTATTCTTATCATGCTAAAGAACAATGTTGAATTAACACTGCCACCTACCGGTGATTTTTATTATTCTCCTCCCACTTCCTTACAAATAAATGGCGGATCTCGTGAAGGTGAGTGAAATGGCAGATGAACGGCAAACTAAATTTATCCATTCAATTAAACCACCGAAATCATATAAAGATGCAAGTAAAGTACTTAGAAAAGTGTGTAACTTGGAAGGTACATTTAAAACAGCTCTCTACACCCAAGTTCGGCGTAACGTAAGCATTAAGCATTAGGCTAGGTTCACACATGTGTTCCAAGTTGTAAGTAAACGTAGAACTTAACTACTACTACAACAACAAGTAAAGAACACATGTGTGAACCTAACTTAAAACAATCATTTAAATAAAATAAAATATTAAAATAATTTTATTTTCTTCATATTTCAGAGGCTACAAAAGGTTTACGCTCTTGCCATGAAAACAATGAAACACAATTCAGTTCTGGACGAGTTAATCGCATCCACTTCGTTATCAAAAGAAAGCAGGCTAGATAAAGATTTAGCCAAAGTTTTAATATACGAATTGCTGTTTGGCAAAAAATCTCTTCCTGGCGATAGTAAACCAGTTGTGAAGATATTAGAAATTGAGAAGGAATTGAAAGAAGGGTTAAAAAGGGTTATGAAAAAAAAGAATGTGTCTAATATTGACGAATTGCCGGTTGGAGGTTGGTGTTTTACAAAAGCATGGGAATTGGATAGAAATTGAAAGGATAAAAGCGAATTTGCTGTTACTACCTACCTATTCAATTTCATTCAATTTTTATGTAAAATTGATTTATTTTCAGGCCTAATTAAACTACTAAACCCATAAAAATCAATTGGAAAGTATTTATTTCGACCTTTATAATGTACAATTATCAACGACTACCGAATCCGGAGCCACGACAGAGTGAAAACTCAGGAGTGCTTCGTACCATGCTCGTCTATTCCATACTTATGGTGTCGTCGCCAATTATTATGTATTTTGTGACTCTAAGGGGACTCGAAATGATCCTCAAATGGACTGTTCAGGACAGTTATTTGTACGCAACTGCAGTTTCAGTTATTACCGTTCACGTGATACTTGGGCTGTTTGTCTATCAAGCTTACAAGGAACCAGTGAGTGATGGCATCATCATGCCGGACAAGGAAGATTAAAAAAAAAAAAAAAATTAAATTTGCTGTGTTTATCTTCCGTTCCATCTATGATTTGAGTTTATACATTGTAATAATTATGTGGTATAAATATTCAAGATAAATTATGATAAGTAATTTGATAATAAAAGATTTTTGTCGAGTAAAATTATGGGTTTTGTAGTTTAATTTAGGTGGTATTCGATGATTTGTAATTTATTACGTGATCATCGAATATAGCTGAGAATTTTTAAATTTTAAATTAGGTAAAAATTAAATTTAATTGCTTTTAATTATTTTTCAGTGTCGTTACCAGTGTATGTTAGAATAAATACATTAAAAATCGATCCAGAAGAGGTTATAAATTACCTGAAGAATTATGAATATAATGAAGTGAAAATTGAGTCTGAAACAACTTACGAACAGTAATAGTTCTAGTCATTTACTTTTTAATGTTTTTCACATTATAAAATTATTATAGGTTTATAGAATTGGTAAAGTCACTTCCAATTGGAAGTTTTGTTCGAGATTTTCACATCGAAAATTTGCTGATTTTTCCACCTGGATCTGGTTTCTACAATTGCGAGTTGTACCGAGAAAGCAAAATCAAAATTCAGGACAAGGTAATTGTGTAAAATAATTATAAGGCAGTTTTTACTTGGATTTACAGATCAATTTAATAATCACTTTATATGTGTGTCTACAGAGCAATCCATTAAATATGGATGTTCGCACTGCACAGTAAAAAACGCTAATGAGGTCAATTTGAACACATATAAGTTAAACTGTGCGTTGGAAATAAGCCAATGAGAAATTTTACTTGAAAAAAGATTAACGTGCGTGTGTAGAGATTATTTACTACACGACACAGTCATCCTGGAATAATTTTTATGTTTAACCTTGATATTTATATATCATTCAATTTTTGTTTGTAACTACTATAAGGATGACAAAAAACACGCACTTTAATATTTTTTGTGTATCATAAGGTGGACAGCAAGTTAAACTGTAGAGAGAATAATTAAATTGATCTTAAATTTGTTATGTTTATGTTATTTAATTTTTTAATTTTTTTTTTTTTTTAATTTAGGGTAGTTGTTTTCCAGCAACTTTGCTTAACCCTAAACCTGGCAGTACTGTAATGGATGCATGTGCTGCACCTGGAATGAAAACTACTCATTTGGCTGCAATAATGGAAAATAATGGGTAAGAAAATTGTAACTTTTGAAATGAATAAAAAATGAAATTTTAAATGATTTATTTTTTACAAAGGCAACTCTTAGCAGTTGAAAAAGACAAAAAAAGGTTTCAGAACTTAGAGAACAATTTATCTACATCCGGCGTTACGTGTGCAACCAGCTTTTGCACTGATTTCACTCAAATTAATCCACTTGAAGAGCCGTATTGCAACACCGAGTACATTTTAGTGGATCCTACGTGTTCTGGATCAGGTAATAAACAAAATTGCCATACATTGAGCGATTATGTTTAATTTTTAACTGTTTTTAATTTTCTTAATTAGGAATGGCAAATCGAATTTTGGAAGGTTCAGCTACATCTACCGACCAATCTGAAGATAGGCTTCGAAAGTTGTCTTGGTTTCAAAGGAAGTGTTTGAGCCATGCACTGAAATTTCCAAATGTCAAACGCATTGTGTATTCAACGTGTTCGTTCTCAGTGGAGGAGAATGAAACGGTTGTGAGTGAAGCATTGGCAGAGCATAAGGGTGAGTTTAAGTTACGTAGGGCATTGCCCGAGTGGCCACGAAGAGGTATAAAAGAAAACTTTAGAAAGCTAAACCGAGCTATAAGAACTGATCCACAATTGGATTTGACTGGAGGATTTTTTATTGCAATTATTGAACGCAAACTGTGAACTAGTGATTGTATTGCTATCATTTTGCATTTCCGCATGTTAAACATATATTAAAAATAATTGATTCAGAAAAGTTGATGGCCTAATAAATATTTTTTTCTTTAAGATGCCATTGCGTGACTTACGTTGATTTTTTAGTAAATGACACTACATGCAGGTGCCATAAAAATTGGGACTACAAACAAGAGCGAAAAAAGTGACGATTAATCAATTTTTAGTGTGTTCTTCTTTGTGTTCACGAGTTTTATTGCACGTTGCGTTAGATTTTGCCAAAACATGTGTCCTTTTGTTTATTTATCTCTTGAAACCAAATTTTAATAATATAACTTACTGTTGGTGATGTGGTTTTTTTTGGGTTTTTTTTGGATATGGGAAATATTACTTTTACTTATCATATAGAATTTTTTCAAAATTTATTTGTACTAAAAATTGGAGAAACTATATAAATTTAATGTGAGTTATTACATTTTAAAAGGTAGGTTGTTTGGTTACTACAACAGTAATTATCGAATTTTACAGAATATTACAAGAGGAAACTACGAGAAGGAACTTGATAATTCTCTTTTTGTTGACTGTTTCTTAATTGATCAATTTTATTTGATTTACTTTGTTTGGTTTTAAACATTCAAATGTTAAAAGAACAAATGTACGAAAGCACATACTTAGAATTCACTTAGAGAGCGTTCGTAAATTACGTCACTCTAAAAATGGCATTTTTTGGATACCCCGGGATACCCCTTCCCTTCCGTCACGCTGCTGTCATTGTTTTCATAATACTATTAATGCTACGTGTCACGCCTTTGACAAACCCCCACCTCCCTCTCCTATAGTGACGTAATTTACGAACGCTGTCTTACATTTATTTTAATTCGGGTACAGCATTTTTTATTTTTTATTTTGAGTAACATTGTTGCATATTTGAACTATGAGAGCAGTAAATAGAAGATAAGTAGACCACCAATCAGTTATAATAAGGGAAAGTAATGAGTAAAGAAAATTTATTTGATTTTTATGTTAGTTTTTAATCTTGTGACGTGTTTAATATAAATTACAAGTTGAAGTGATATTAAATGAATCTAAAAAAAATGCTGGTAATGATTTGGCCTAGTTTTGTATTTAAGGTCATTCTTTTTTACATCAAAAATTGTTGCCTGATAATGAGATAAACAGTTATATCAAATTGCAACATTTCGTGAACATGCAATGACATATTCTGTCAGTTGACATGAACTGGGTCAAACAATTAAGTTTAGTAATCTTTTTTGCACAAAAAGACTAAAAATCTAGAAAATAATTCAACTTTATGCGGTGGGATCACATGCAACATTAAAAAAAAAAACAAAAAAAAAAACCACTTTGCATATAGTTAAGTCTTTATATTAGATCCAAACAAAGAACTTCACTGCGATACTCGATTTGGAGAATTGTTAGAAATTGAAAAATTCTATTCTGTTATTAATTTAGGAAGGCCAAATAGACTTTTCGAATGTTTGGTGTAGACACCGACAGCTGGCGTGATTCAAAGCCAAATATTTGACTCGTACAATGACATTTAAAAAATATCAAACATATTGCGCATTGTATTGCGTCCTCTGCAGAAGCGACTGAAGAGCTAATGAGTAAAGCCTTGAAGTGAAGTGAGGTAAGTTTCAGTTAGTTAACAATCTAATCAGCTGATTGTTAATAGGACATGTTAGCATGTTTTGATTATGTTTACAAAATAAATCTAAAGTTTTTATTTCTTGAAAATGACACAGAGTAAACAGATTTATAAAAACAATAAATCAAACCAAATTGCTGATACAATATGTATCCTTGTTCCTTGTTTCTAGTAGGTCCCATACTGTGAAGGCGTTTTCTTAATGCGCAACTCACTTGTTAATAAATGACATTACGGCATTTCCTGATATCATCATCAAATTTTAGGTCGGAAAATGCGAGCAAACAAAATGACGGTCAATCAATTTTGGTTAGCCTTATTTTTATTGCGCATTACATTTTGAAACAAAACTAGTGATGATTGTCCCTTTCCGGTAAAACTTCAGTGCTAAGTTATTTTTAGTAACTGTAATGAGTTTAATCTTTTAATTCATATTTTAAGATAATTTGTATTTTAAAAATTTCTAACTTGAACTTTCAGTTGTGTATTTTAATTTTAAATTGTGTCTACGGTATGAATCAATTGAAACACTGCCCATTTAATCAGTACAACTGAAGAAAACGATAGTTAACTGCGAGTGGGAACAAGGTAATTTCATTTAACTTGGCTATTCCACAATTGGTCAATTCCGATTCGATTCATGTGTTTGGTTGTCCAGGTAACAGTATAAACATTTTGCTTGACCGCCGGTCATTTTCTCCATGGTTCCACTCACTCAACTGGTGCTCAATTTCAATCATTTTTATTCAGTAGTTTTCTGGTAAGTTTTAGTCATTTATTTTTGTCTTATGCATGTATTTTAATATATTTTAAATGTATTGACTCACAAGTTAATAGAGTATCGGATATTGTTTTCCTAAAATTAGTAATTGAGTACATGAGCTTAGAGCTTAGAACTTAATTAAGATGGTAATTGAAACAGCGTGAAACTAATTTTAATATTGGTTTGTTTTCTTCAATAATTTTATTAATTCGTAAATTTAATACACTTTATAGTCTTTTAACAATTATTTGTTATCACCATGGCATCAAAAGTTTTAATAACATTTGTCATTGGAAAAAATGTATCCCTAGAGAGTAATTGTCAACACTCAATAAATAAACTTTATTTTAGTATTGACAAAATTGTAAATTAAATTATTCAGAATAATTTAATGCAGAATATTATAACGCACATATAAGTTTTGTTCTCAGCTCACATCTAAATCGATTTTGTTTTTACTTACAACTTACAAGCAAATGTAACATGAAAATAATATTTACCGGTACTTAAAAATTGCTGACTCAATATATTGTGTATCTATTGGTAACTCATTTACAAGAGTTGTATTTCCCAATTGATATTAGCGTATTTTGTTTCTCGTGTTGCTAAGAAAAGACCTATTAGTCACACAAGACGTTTTGTGACACGTCATCAGACAATTTGATATAAATACAAAGATATAGAAAATAGGTTATAACCGAATTATTATTTCATTATTTACTTTATCTGTTCGTTTTCTAGGTTGCCATCTTTTATTAATGATGCTGAAACATGAACTAATTTTACCAACAAAATGTTATCGTCATAACGACCACTTATTACGTAAAATGGAGGCACCTTAGGGTGAAAAGAAATTTCAAACATCATAAAACATTTAACGAGAAAAAGAAAAAATAATTAGAAGATAAAAATGGCAACTAAACTACCACTTCCGGTTTTCTATATACCCCCACGACCTCCCCAGAGACAACCAGCTGGGAAAGACCCTCATCCCCAAGTACGAGATCGACTTGAGGTGCATCCGAGTCCAAAGCACATGCAACCCGCGAAACCAGGAACAGCAACTGTAAAGAAAAATATCGATCCACATGCAAAGGCTCACGGGAAAAAGCCGACAGAGTATGAATCGCCAGCAAACAGGCGCAGACATTCTGCTCAGGATGAGCTACAGGAGGCGCAAAAAGCGTTTCGAAAAGTTGAAATAGTTAAACCCGCTGTTGCCGCTGCTGTGACCAAAGCCGCTACTGTCATTGACCCCCGTGTCAAGTAAGCTAATGTTATTTTATTTAATTTTTATTTATTTTTTATTATTTTAACAAATTGACCGCCTGAAATGCTTTTCTGCATGTCATATGTGCTTAGCAGTGAAGCAAATACTACAACTTTTGTTTAATTCACAGAATGGAAACTAAAGCAAAGAAACCGGCGACAACACCTGGTCCAACGACAAGACAAGGTCGCAAAAGTCGTGGAGGAGCGTTGAGAGCCTACGGTTACGAAGATCCTCTGCTGGACCCGAGTGGACGTGACTACAGAGCACGTCTAGTAACATTCTACAAAAATGGTGATCCGTTTTTCACGGGCATCAAAACGTCGTTTCGGCCTGGAAGGGACTTTGTTAGCATGGAGGCACTTTTTAACTATTTAACAACTCGAATGGACCTGCCGTTAGGTGTCCGTTACATTTTTACGGTGGAGGGAGTCCGGATTCGTCGGCTGGACGAGTTCGAGAGCGGGGCGTCGTACGTGTGCAGCAGTCGGCGCAAATTCGAACCTTTGAGTTACACGGCAGATCATAAAAAAATGTGGAATCCTCACTTAAAGTATGAAAACCCTGTAAATGAGGAGTTAAAATTGTTCCGAGCGCCATCGCCGCCCGTTAAGAAAATTAACGGGGTCCGAGAACGATGGTCACCAGATGCCCCTTATAATGGTTCGCTGCCAGGGTCCCGAGAGGGACGAGTTATTAAAGTGATTAATAACTTGAATCAAAAAATTCAGGTAAGTAAATTAGATTAACATTATTGTAATGTACCTGTTAAGTTCAAAAAGTCGAGTTTTTTTTTCATCAAATAACTTTTATTCGCTTTGGCCAGTATTTATATAGCGTATATTGTATTTTGAATACTAAACTTTGATAATTTTGTAGAGTAGAATTTTAATGTGAAGTTTTAATGTGAGTTTTCGGTTTGTCGGGAACTTGCAGTTTTTCTCTTCTTGAAATTTCAAATTTTGAACTTTGTCACGTTTCGATTTTTTACATTTTGCCACATGTAGAATTTTTTTGTAATTGTAAATTCAAACTGCGAAATTTTCATAATCAAAGTTTTTTTGTTTTTTTTTTTAAAAGTAGTTCGTGTATTAAATCAGAAACGAAATAAATTTTATCTAAAAATTGACATTCAATTTATTTCGTTTTTTATTTTTTTTTTAGCCTAAACCCCTTTTCCCCAAATCCAATTTTTAAAGGGATTTGTGTAGTGGAATTTAAAGGCCATTAACTTTTCAGCAATATATTATTCTGATACATTGGTCTTGATGTTAATCTATGACGATAGCATTAATCGATAGACCTGAATCGCAATACACAACTCATGTTTGAGAGTGAACGGTCGGTTCAATTACGGCGGCACACGTATGTTCGCGTAAGATAAATGTCGACTTCTGACATTTGACCGTAAATCACGCTTTTTCAATAAATTTTTTTTCATCATAAAACTTTGCGTGTGAAATAGTAAGCCAAATCTAATCTAGCATTATACAAGTTTAGTACAAACGTTGTTGAAGAGCCATTTGTCGTGACCAAATTGTGGGTAATTACTTGCAAGTAGGTCGAATCTGAGGTTACATGAATTTTTTTTTCCTTGAGCTAATTATTGATTTTGTTACCTAATCGATAATATCAGTTCAAATAGTTTGCAATGTGTACACGCAAACAAAGATTCCAAGGAAAATAAATACCTGAGCAGTAAAATGATGATAACCTTGACTGTAATGGACCATAATTTGGGTGATTTCAAACGAAATCCGCTCATTTGAAAAGTTGAATGGAGCAGTTCATAATTCTATTTTTTACCCACTAAACGCATTGTTTTCCACTCTCAATGCACTTTGCATACATAAAATGATCATTAGATCGCTTAATTAGACGAACAATCACTTTTTACTCGTTTTATACAGTATTTATAATTTATATTCGTTTTATTTAATGTCAGTCTGGGAAATTAGACTATATTTGCAGTGATCATTAAACGTGACCTAAATATAAGACTATATCTGCACTGTACCTAAAAACTAGGTTGACAATATTGGCATAAGCATTGAAGCACGAAGAGCAATCTATAAAAATATAAATCTGATTACACCAATGCGAATTGGTTTTGGCCTACGGTATTTTATTGCCACTGAAAACATTTCGTCCAAAAACAAAACCAAGGCCAAAACAATAACATAACTAGTACGAAAATTAAAAATTAATACTAAAAATCGATTCACACTGGTGATAATTGGCACTCGAAGGAAGCCATATTATCATGATTTTAATAAATAAGATAAAAACCAGTCTCATGAAATATTCAAATAGCAGTTTTTACTAGATTCATTGCTACAGTGTAATTGGTCGTTGTCATGTTGAAGTGATAAAAAATCTTTAATTCTCTGCGTCGTTTGGACAATTTCCATGCTTTTTAGTTGCACTTAAAACCACGCAGGAAATCAATATACTGAGCTCAATGAAACCATCTTCCCATCTTTCAACCCTCGCCCATTCATTCATTTTCATCTACTTATTCCTCTTTTTTTTTTTTTTTTATTATTACTTTCTTCGTTTAGAGTCGCATTCTTCTTAATTTGAGGACAGCACAACCTTGGGAGGAAGTTCTGGAAGATCTAGGACAAGCTTTGAAACTGAAAGGAGCGAAAAAGTTGTACACAGTTAGCGGACAAGAGGTAATTTGAGGGTTTTTAGTGGAGCGATGAGTCGAATTCGATTCGGGGTTTTCCACTATTTGGCATATGACGTTTGAGAGCAACACTAAATTGATGATTGCGTGGAAACATGTGCCCGCGAAAATCATTGAGAATCTTGGGCGCAATCCAAGAATTTTTTCCCCCCATTATTCTACTCATTTTGGTCGTTTACACATGATGTCACGAAAAATGTAGACCAATGAAACTTGGGCTCGGAATAAATGTGACATATGGCCTTCAAAAATTGTCGACGAATCAAATTAGGAAAAAAAATGATGGGTTGCGATTGAAGTTGAAAGGGGAGTGAGACGTCAAGTCAACTTGTTATTTCAGTACCGTATGCAACTATTAAACCTAAAGAGGAACAATCAATAAAACTGTAGTAATTTTTATAATTGATAAAAGTGGCGTTTTAAAATTAAAATTAAAATTAAAATCTTTAATTTATCTTATTATTATTTTTTTGTTTCTTTAACAGGTGAAAAGTTTTTCCCAATTACGAAACGAATTCAAAGACGTGGAAACGTTTTATCTGGACACTGGCGAGTCGCACATGGGCAGAATGCGAGGTGACAACCGCAAAGAAAGTTCTCGGTCTCTCGAAGATCACGTGGCGTACGACAGTCGACGAGACACGAGGGGTAAGCGACCCGGCAGTGCCCCTCCCGTCCCCGGGGACAGAGGTACGTACTACGATCAGTCAAAGGGACGGCGGGGGGACAGGGCTGTGCTACCTTTAAATCCGGGATATTATAATTGAAACACTTAAATAGTAAAATTTAGTACAATTTAGCAAAAAGTATAGAAATTAATTGGCTTCTCTGCTGTCATATAATTAAGTGAATTTTGAAATCAAAATACCGAATTTGAAAGGTTTATTTTTCTGAATTTTATTTTGTGTACGATTTGCTTGTGATAAAATCAACATAAAAGTGGACAATTTGTGACACAGGGTTTGCAGTACGGCGCTAGAAAGGATAGACTTTTTTATACAAAATAAACTTTAAAATAGAAGAAAGAAGCAATGAAATGATGTGGGTTGCACGGAAAATTGAAAGCGAAATGTAGTTGTAGTTATTACTTGAAACTGTTTTGAAAAGAAAGCAGTCTTTTTTTCAATGTAAATACATTTAATCACTTTTATATGTGCATGTGATAGTTGTTTTACGTTTGAGACAAATTCCAAAATGGAGTAAATTGTGATAATTTTTTAAATTTTTTTTTTTTCTTATTTTATTCTGTTTGCTGCATGTTTTTTGTTATTTTCTTTTTGTTTTGTGTGTGTGTGTGTGTGGTGATGATAAAAATCATTAATGTAATTTATTCTTAAGTTAAGCATTAATCAATTTTGTTATTGTAATAATCATTTATAGATCTAAAAATAAAACTTTCTATCATATTCATAAAGTCGCATTTTTTTTAAAAACTCTATATTGAAAACTTTGTCTTCAATCTCGTCAAACGCCACACAAAAACGTAAGTTTTGATTTCCGATTTTAATTTTCTAGATGTGTACGTTTAGACTTAAGTTACTCCTTAGTTTTCTTTTTACTATTTCTTAGTTTTATTGATTGAATAAAATTTTTTTTTTTTTTTTTTTTATTTTAATCTTCGTATCCCTCAAAACAATTTCGCAACTTTAACTACTTTGAAAACGTAATACAAAGTTGTTTTTTTTTACGGCGTAAACAGATCGAAACAACTTGTCTACTGTTTTTGACAGTATAATGAGGAAGCGGTGGGTGTTTTTGACGAATAAAGCGATATTTATGCAAAACAACTGACACGAAATTACGGTTGTTTATTTGTTTACACGCATTTTAATTGATTTAATTGCAGACTGCAGTTTTTTTACTGGAATCAATATCGTGCACTTATTGCATCATGTTTCATTTTTGCAGATGAGACCCTAAACAACGAAAACGGCGATACTCCGCAATTCCCTTCTCCCCCGAACGAAATTTACGAATCGTCCGTGGCTCCCGTACGAGTCTTGATTAATGGCGCTCGCCGTGACTTTTACCCGCCCTTACATCAACGATTACGAAGTGATTTATCAGCTCCTGAAAAGTTCCTCAAGTTGGATTGGGTGTATCCTTTTGATTTTCTGGTGGTAAAATTTTATTCTAGAAAAGTCTGAAACGTTTCATTGATTTTTTTTCACTGCAGTAATGGTGAGGTAATACTGTTCAATTACGAATTTAATCACTACAAAGCTAGTTAAAAGTTTGCAATTACTATTGAGCAGAGAAATTAACTGCCTACTCAAAATCGGGATCGATGAACTTGAATCTAATTCACTTGTTGCTAGGCAACAAACAAATAAGTGTAAACAGTTTTGAAATGTGAACAGAAAAGTGAAAATAATCAATGAATGGGAAAGAGACGAATTATTAATTTCGTAACAAATAAATTCAAAGTTTTTTTTTGTTTTTCATTTTATGTTTTTTAAGTGGTTTTTTTTATTTTAAAATTTTCAAAATGTTTAGAATTATATTTCTTAATTAAGAGATAGGTACGGTTACCGTGGATATGACTCAAAGGATAACCTCAAGATCCTAGCAACTGGAGAGTTGATTTACTTTGTTGCGACTGTTGTTGTTATATACGATAAAATCAAACACAGGCAAAGGCATTATTTGGGCCATACAGAAGACATAACATGGTGAGTAAGAAATAATTTCTTATGGTAGTAAATTATAGTTTTTGTTTATAAAGCCAATTGGCTTTATAAACAAAAACTATAAAAACGAAAATCTCATTAAAATTGAATTGATAATTTAAATTATCAATTCATTTTAATGAGATTTTCGTTGTAAAATGGTTACCTTAACCTTGGCTTAAAATGAATTGATAATTTAAATTATCAATTCATTTTTATGAGATTTTCGTTGTTAAATGGTTAGTTATTACAAGGTTAGGGGTAGTTTTAGTTTCTTTATGGGTACTGACTTTATACCGTTTTTAGAGGTTACATTGCCAACGATGGCGTAACTTTATATTTCCAGTTTACAAAATCAATGAAAAAAGTTGGTAGTAAGATAAAAAATTTATTTAAAAAGCATAAACCAGTGATTTATGCATTAATAATAGGTGTAACAACATAAGCTAGGGAAAAAAATCATATTTTACTACTTAAACATTAAAAAATTAACATAAAAATTAAAGTTGAAAAAAAAAATTATAAAAAAAAAAATAATAAAATTATTACATTTCTCCAACTGGTTTAACATGATTATAAACAGCAGCGCGTAATTTTGTTCTGGAATAAGTATCGAGCCGCAGAGCTTTCGAAATATAAATCTCTCTTTCGGAATCCTCAAAACTGCTCCACAAGTTATAAGTAACAATCATCTTCTCGTCCAATTTTGTAGTACCGGTAACCAATTTATCCAACGTCTCACTTGCATATAACAAATAGCCCCAGTATTTTCGTCCATGAATCAGAGGTTTATCAATATTTGTAGCAAACTCGTCATTCTTCATGCGCTGAACTTCACGACTTTCATTCGCTTCCTTGTGAAAATTGCTTGCGATATTTTCTGCTGGTGTCTCGTTTATGAGAATTTGGGCTGCTGTCTTTGCATTTCTAAGATGAGTTTCCTTCTTCTCACGATTCACTTTGGCCTGCAGTGCATCTTGTAATATCAATCTTTTTTGTTCTTCGTATATGTTTCTATACTTCTGTTTCTCAGCTACAGACAGTTGCCGATATTCTTTCCCGATTTTCGTAGAGAGCTGGTTATGTGTCAGTTCTGGATGTTTAGCTCTAATTTTATCTTTCATTTCAACATAAAATTGTATATAAGGTGAAACAGGTTTCTTCGGTGTGGATGTGAGTGTGATCCCTGCTGCCTTAAATGTGGCACTTTTTGTTTTCTTGTTGATTTTCTTAATTGCATTTTTTGTTTTCTTGTTGGTTTTCTTAATTGCATTTTTTGCTGCTTTTTTCTTTGAAGATTTTTTCTTAGTTGAGACCGTCGATGATTCTTCTTTTTTGGGTGTAATATTTGGTATTAATTTCCCCACTTCCGAAACATCCAATTTTTTTCCGCAATTAACCACGACTTTACACCAATTCGTTTGCTCCAATACAGATGACAGACTTATCTCATGCACGTCCGCTGGGGAATTCTCCTCCGATAACGTGATCTCCATTACATCTTTCGCCGGTGTTGTATTTTTTTTCATATCAATTGTAGTAATCTCGTTTTCATCATCGATTACCTTCTGGGGTGATTGATGACTATCTTTTTCCAATTCGTTCTCCGGCGTAGTTGCAGCGCCGTTAGAACCCTTTTCTTGGAATTCGAACAATTTTTCAGCATCGGTGATGAGTTCAGTTAGTGTTCGGTGACGTCGCATCATGTTGGTCACTTCTAATAACTTCATTTTGCAATCATCTCCCGTAAACGAACTGAATTTCAGTTTATTCCAATCCAGTAAATCGATTGCGATTGCGTAGTTGAGTACGTCGGTATCAGGAAGGGCTTCTTTGGTTGTTTTCAGTAAACGTTGGATGTCGAAGAACGTCCATTTCGTTTGCCCATTTTGTGCTTTAAAAAATAAACAAAAGATGTGGACATTATAGAGACAATATTTACAAAAAAGAAAAAAAAAATCACTTACTGCTGTTATTCTGTTCCATTTCTGTAACGGAAAACATTTCCCCCAAGATGTAGTGGAAATTATAGTGATAGAGCAACCAACGGATTAAGTGACGAAGTCTAACAGGAAGTAGGAACAAGCGGATGCCGGATCGTGGGATCGTGATACTAGCTGAGGGGTGTCAGGTGTTGTGTTTGACAAGCCCCCTTTTGTTCTTTTTAGTCCGAAGTCCAGTTCGAGGGTTCGTAGGTCGCGTCGAGGTCAAACTAACGTGACCTTGAAAAGAGAAATAATAATACTGTAATAAGTTAACAATAACTCCTCTTGCGAAAAAAGGAGACGTATAAATTTAATACGTTATACGGCTACGTATCAATACGTTTGCGACGAATGAATCGTCAACATACGCCGCAACCGTAAATGACAACTGCGGCTCGAAACGGCCGCAACAAGTTCGGCATCATTGCGCGCGCGGCCCCTTAAATTCTTGTCAATTATTTTTTTAACTTTTTTATTCAGAAACTTGTTAATTAATTACTTGCTGATTCTCTAATTTATAGTAAAAGTAGCTTAAATTGTAACTAGCGGTTCTGTTTATACGTGGAAATATATTTGATTTCGCAAAATCTTTAATAGTGGATCCATGTGGTGTATCTTCCTGTCGCAAGCAAAGTTACGACACTCTACAAATAATTTATATTTATTACGAGTTGTTGCAATTTTTTTTTGTTGGTATAAATGCATCAGTTGATGTAAACTTTGGATGAGAAAGTTATTTAATATTTGACTTCAACTTACCCTTTTAAGGAATGCAATGGGTTAAATAGTAACCATAAATTCAAGTGAATTGATTTTATTGTTCATGGCTACTACAGTCACATTTACGTTAGGTTAATGACCTTAAATAAACTTGACCCTCTCGGCTTGGCGTCGAGGAAGGGTTACTAGATAATGATAAGGGAAAACATGTGTTTGACTTGACCTTGACCCCTCGAAAGGGACAAGTTGTAAATGTAAAACACGTGTTTTTTTTTATTTTTTTTTTTATCTTTATCTTTAAAAATGAATTTTTTTTAAATTTAATTTTTATAATTTTAAATTTTATTACATTTTAATTTAAAGTACGGTACCGTATATAACGAAAAACAAAATTATCAAATTTATTACTCTGTTTTAATTTTACACATTTTACTAAAAACTTTAGATACTATATGTTTTCTGTTTACATAGTTATAACGCAAGGCTTTCTTGATGTAATCCTCTATTTCATTATCATCTAAACTTCGCCAGCATTTAAGCAGGCCTTCAAACTTTTCTTCTACTCTCGTGTGGACTAATATACCCAAATTCTTTTTAGCGTACAGCACAAAACCCAAATAACTATTGTAATCGTCGTTGAAAAACTTCTTCATATCTTCGGGAATTATTCGATAATTGCTATTACGTTTTTTACGTTTTTTACGATTTGGTACTGACTTAGCAATGTTTTTATTTTTTACACTCATTTTACTCTTTTTCTGCTGCTTTTGTTGTAAATAAATTTTTTTCAGCTCTTTATACTTGTTTTGATACACTTGTAGTTGACTCGGTGACAATTTATGATATTCCTTCCCGGCTTCAGATGCTATTTGAGTCACAGTCATTTCAGGATGTTTTTCTCGCAATTTGCTTCTTACTTCATTGAAAAATTGAAAGAAAGAAGATATCGGTCTCTTCAACACTTTTTCTGTAACTGGTGGTTTTGGTTTCTTAGTTGCAATTCTCCGTGACTTTTTCGTGACTTGGGCAGTAAGTGATTTTTCCTGCAATACAGGGGATTTCGATAGCTTTTCCTGCAAAGTAGCTATCCTCCGTGACTTTTGACGCGGTGCGTCCTCTTCCTCCGGCGGCACTGATGGCGATTCGTCTTCAACCTCCTCAATAACTTCAGCAGTTTGCATCGATTCGAGACTGATCTTTTTGCCACAATTGACCACTACATTAGACCAATTTGTGTTCTTCAAAATGGTTTCTAAGCCAAGTTTGGTGTTTTTCGGTTGGACGTCTGGAGTTTTTTCAATGGCGACTTGTTCGAGAGAGCAATCATTTTGTAACTGGCTTCGTGTTTGGTCGCTTTGTGTATTTCCGGCATCCAAATTGACTTCATTGTGGAAATCGAAGAATTTTTCTGCATCGCTTATGAGTTCAGACAGGGTTCGGTGACTTCGAACCATTTTCATCACTTCTTCGAATTTCGCTTTGCAGTCAGCTCCAGTGAACGAACCAAATTTCAGTTTGTTCCAGTCTAGCAGATCGATTGATGTCAAATAATTCAAAACATCAGTTTTTGGAAGATTGCCTTTTGCTGTGATCAACAAATGCTGAATGTCGAGGAAAGTCCAATTCCGATTGACAGCTGCTATTAAAAAATAAATAAATAAATAAATAAATAAACAAATAAATGAAATAAAAAAAATATAATACAATAAAATAATTCTTACAATTTTCATTGACCGTTTCAATCGAGTTGCTTGGATTTCTATAAACATTCATGGTGACTGAATTCTAAAATAAAAAATAAACAAATTTTTGTTATAACATAACTTTTATCAATCAACTAATCAGATGTACTTTCGAATTGCGCCCGTGGCGGATCAAGTTCGTTTTGGTGCCAAATTATGTATTTTGACTTCTCGAGTTTGTTTCTGAAGGTCCTTACCTAAATTCTAAATTCTAACCTAACCCTAACCCTAACTCTAACTCTAACTCTAACCCTAACAGCACAGGAAATAGAAGGAAAACAAAATCGCGAAACTCGAAAACCATTCATCTCTCGTCTTGGGATCTCCAGAAACGAACTCAGAAGGTCAAAATATATAATTTGGTACCAAAACGAACTTGATCCGCCACGAGAGCAATTCAAAAGTCCATTATATTTTTCTGAAGTTCTTACTATGTCCTTTTTACTTGTCAAGACCTGCCTGCCTGCCAGTGCCAGATCAGCAAAGTTGTAAATGTTCTGGGCGCCAGTGAAACTTGATATTTAGGTCAGCTTTCAATTAAAGTGCCGCATGGGATTACGTTCTCCTTAAACAAAAAGATTTTAACTCCAGTCTACCCGGTTAGTTTTACTTACTATAGAGATAATTGTTCTGACCGGAAATTACCAGTCAAACCCCTCCTAACGATAAGAAAGGGAAATAAACTTTTTTTTTTTTTCTTTTTTTTTTAAATAGTAAATTTGAATATTTTCTGAAGATAAATTTAAATAAAACAATCATTAAACTTACAATCTTATTTTTATTTTTATTTTTATTTTTATTTTAAATACTGCATACATGTGAAAACAGCTCAATAATTTTTCACTAGAGTATCATAATAAAATTTATTTTTTAGCAGCAAATAATTCAAAACAAAATGATTAATATGAAATAAATCAAATTTTGCAACTACACGCCAATGCCAAAAATTATATTTTAAGTCATCTTGACCTTACTGAAAACTGCGTGTTGCATTTTTTTCCGATTCGTATAATTTAACCTCACAGCTTTCTTGACGTAAATCTCTTGCTCGTCGCTGTCCAAACTTCGCCATAGATTCAGCATAACTTTCATTTTGTCGTCTAATTTCGTGTTGCTTAATCTGTGCATATTCTCGCTGGCATATAGGAAAAACCCCCAATAACTCCTTTCATTGCGATGAAACTCGTTGTTACTCGACATTATCAAAATGTGACTTTTCTCACATTCAGCACAATGTGGTTCAACTTGAAATTCCTTGTACTGCAAATAAGCATTTTTCTCTTCGAAAAAATTATTTTTATAGCGTTGTTTTTGCGCTATCGGTAATTTGGAGTATCGTCCAATGGCTATTCTGACTCTCTGCTGTTCACTTTTGTGTGGAAACCTTTGCTGCAAATCGTCTTTTATCTCGTTATAAAATCGAACGTAAGGGGCTTTCGGTACTGGTACATTCACGTTACTGCCAAGACACTCGGTTTGCGTCTCATCCATGTTCTCAGAAACGGACATCGTCGTTCCGTTAGTTATCGTCGGTTCGTGCGTGTTTTGGATGTTTTCCACATCCATATTCGTCATTGTTTGTGCATTCGCAACAGTCTTCTCCGGAAGTTTGAGTAATTTTTCTGCCTCGCACAGGACTTCAGTTAAAGTTCGGTGGCACCGTACCTTTTTTACAATATCTTGCAGCTTGGTTTTGCACTCGTCACTAGTGAATAAACCGAATTGGAGTTTATTCCAGTCGAGTAAGTCCATTGCTTCTGTGTAATTCATTTCGTCATTTTCAGGAAGAAATGCTTCAACATTTCGGTATAATTTTACTTTACAGGGAATTTCTCGTACGCTTTTGAAACTAAATTTAATCGATTCCCCGTAGTCGATTTAGTCGGAGTAAAGTGTAAATTTGTGGCGCTC
>JAQFZP010000394.1:0-37916 GCA_034695745.1 Geophilus truncorum
TGTCAGCAGAAAAATTAGACAATGTAGCGAAGGTTAAGTCCTTATTGTGGCCATTAAGGGAATCAGTAGGTAAGTTAGTATTAACGAAAACAAATGTCAGTTTGATGCATATGGCAAATATATTTTTGTATTATTGCAGAATACGATGAAAGTAGCAGCACAAAATATTTACCTAAATGCAACTGTCGATGCTGGATTGTAAGGAGAATAAATAGAAAATATGCGTTATAATTTCTTATTATTTTTTTATTTTCCCTAAGGAAAACAAACGATTCATCAATGCCGCGGTTTGATAAACATTTAGAAGAGTTTTACGCGTTGTGCGATCAAATAGAATTACACTTGGTAAATATTCGACAAATTAATTTCAAACCTAAATGATCAATACAGGTCGAACCTCGATATAACGAAAATTTGGTTCGTTATAACGAAAATTCGTTATATCGAGGCGAATTAGTACACGATTGACTTAGACGGGACTTTGAAATACAGTTCGTTATAAACGAGTTCATTATATAGAGGTTCGACCTGTAATAAATTACCAACTTCTGACAACATTATAATATTTTTATAGAAAACAACATTAGAATGCTGTAACATCACGAGCTGCAGTCAGAGATATTCTCCATTCCTGGTGAGCAAAACTGACAACATTCCAGTAATCGCGGATAATCTCACATACAACCAATACTTAAACACTGTTCGCACCCAAGTTGTATTCGCGAAAGAAATTCACGATGCATTGATGATAACTGCAAGAAATATCACTAATTCAAGCGACTAATTAACTTTTTCTTACAACTTTTATTTCGTACAATATAAAAAAATTTTTACAAATAAGTAGAACATATTTATGCTTGGATACAAGTAAATATTTATTTTTTTCAGTTAGTATTGTTAGATTAAAAATTAAACAGAAAATAAATCGTCTTAAACTTTTGTAAACTTAACAAAAGTTTCGATTATTTTTTATTAAAGGATAAATTAAGGAGTTTGAATTTTTAAATGCTCGCAAAACAAAAAATTTTAAATGCTTATTCCACGATTTAATTAGACATAATTTATTTTGATTAAGCAAATATGAATATTACAACAGGTGAAAAAAGGTTTGAGTAAAAATTAGTAACGGGGAATGGCATTTGATAAATTATCACAGTTCCGTGAATTACAAACGTTCCATTAGTGATTCACAATCTTCACAGAAGACATTATAAACACCGAAATCTCTTTTTGAGCAATCGTTAGATTCGTTACGTTGTCACATCACCTAGTTTCACTTCCTGATGTTATGATCTGGAAAATTTTCAGAAAAAGTTCAATGTTCAGTAGATCAAGAGAACACTTGAATAGATAATCGCAATTTAAAATACAGTGCAAAAATAAAAAATAAATTGGAAGATGATAATCTTGTAATTTAAAAAAATATATTTAAAAAAAAATTGAGATAACAAAGGCTCCTCTAACCAAGTTCAGGAAACTCGACTATGGTAAGTATGATAATGTTTTTGCATTGTGAAAAGCACGAACTTTGCTTTGAGCTCGTGCCAGGTTGAATAAACTTGATAGAACTTTGAAATTACGAGTTACGTAAAACATTAAGGAATTTTGAAAATTTTGAAATTTAAGTCTATTTTGTCTTGGTTTTCTCAATTGTCCCCAAAAAAAAAAAGAAAAAGATAGACATTCCTAATTCATGACACTTGGTAAAAGTCTAGACTTGTTTATATTGTCAATAGCACCTGATTAATCACATGATTTAATCTTATGACATCTCAATCTTGTTTACAAATTTAACACCCCATTTAAAAAAAAACAAAGAGAAAAAAAAAATATGAATTTAAATTTGTCCTTCATCAGTTCAATCAAATTTTTTTTTTAAATTTATTGTGACTGGAGAAGCATTGAAGATTTGATTAGTCTCAGTTTTTTTGTTCTTAATTTTTAACTTATCAATTTATGCATAAGATTACTTGTTGCTAAGGTACATGAGCCAAATAACAGCTGTGAACTATGATTTCAATCACTGGGTTTAAACCAGTTTATAAAAAAAATAATTTTTTTTACTTTGTTTCAACTGTAAACAATTTTTTTTCAATTTTGCAATTCATTTTCAAAAAAAAAAAAAAGTAAAAAAAAAAAAAGAAAAAAAAATGATTTATATTTACCATATCTGAACCGAAAATTTCCTGCGATGCGTATGTAACGTAAAGAAAGCCATCATCGTCCCTGTTGTCATGGTAAATTTCTGAGAGTGTTCTAGACATGCAGACCAGACTTTTGTTATTTATGATCAGGTAAAACGCTTGATTCTGGTGCAAAAGCATTCTGTTTCTGTAACAAAAAAAATAAAAATATTGAAAAATTACTTTCAAAATTGAAGTACAAATGTACTCATGATGATTTTGGATTATAACCTTGGCCTTATTTACTTAGCTCATATCTTGTTTTTTATTTTTCCCTTTTTTTTAATTAGTTATTTCGCTGAATCAGTGAAAGGGTTCAGATAGTTAAGACCGTTATCGTAACCAATGTGGTTAATATTGACTTTGTGCAGTTCTAATTATAGTTTGCTAAGTTGGAAATGAGAAGTAGCTCAAGGATCAAAAATCAGGCAGTGACTTTATGATTAACGCCGGTGATAACGTTTC
Organism: Geophilus truncorum; assembly: GCA_034695745.1. NCBI lineage: Eukaryota > Metazoa > Arthropoda > Chilopoda > Geophilomorpha > Geophilidae > Geophilus > Geophilus truncorum. Next base: position 2,649 of record JAQFZP010000394.1, read on the forward strand.
ACTGATAAGTGTGACAAGTGAGATGGAAAAAATTAATTCATGACCTTAACAATTTCCCATATTCTTTCTGATGTGAGAATTTTCTTAGATAACTGACAAGTGAGATCAGGTTTTAAATAATATCTTCAAATATTAATTTAGAAAGGGAAGATGATCTAATCAATGGTTGTTGATAGTGGCTGGAAAATAACCACGGCCTAGATATTATTTAATTGGAGTACTTAGTTAGGAATATTCCTAACTGCGAACTAGTATATAGTTACTGGTTTTTTTGATTTTCAAGTATTCTAAGGAAAATTTCAAAATCAACTATAGATTTACTCATTAAAATGATATCATTTATTATTGACTTAAATCTTTTTTTATAATTTTCTAACGTACCGTACCGTACAGTATATAAATACTAAAATGTTGGTGTCACCAAAAAAAAAACTAGTAACTATTAGTTTAGTAACTAGTACTAAAGATTAAAGTTAATTTTTCAGGTTTAAATTAAAAAGCAAAATTTTAATAAGATGCAGAGGCCTTGATCATCTTCTCAAGGGAATCTTGTAAGCTTTAGTTTTGATGACTAGTTCAAGAGTTAGCAAAATATTGGCAAGATGGCCCTTTGAGACGAAGATAATATAATTTGGTGCCAAGTTGTCTAATTCAATTTTATCCAGTCTGAGAAGTACGGTATTTGGTACTTTATCATGTAATCCTTGACTTTTACCTTCGTACGTGTGCATTAATAACTAGATTATAAATCAATTTCAAAATAATCTGACAAATTGATTGTAAACTGTTACATTCAACCTTGTAATGCCTTTGTCAAATAATTGCCAAACAGTTTAGGAAAATATGGTCAAAGCTGTAAATTTTGACTCAAAACTCAAAACTAAGTCTCAAAATTAAGACTTTCCCTAAATAATATTACGTAATAGTATTTAGGGAACGGCTTAATATTTTCACAAGTTAGTCATTTTATTTTTCATGGCAATTTCCAATGACGGAACCATTTATAATCTTCCATTTGTAGGGCTAAAATAATTTTTTATCATACTCCGATTTCACATATGTTCTTCGAAGACATTTCAAGGATTTTGCTTAACTATTTATCGGAAGTCAAGGACATTGATTTTGAGTTTCAAATTATAATGTACTGATTTAAAGATTATTAAATGTTTAAACGTGATATTATGGTGATGATGTTAATAGCTTACAAGTTAAATCACTTATTTTGTTTATAGGGTAAATTGAGATTTAGCAAGTCTTAATTCTGATATACTACATTTTGTGCGCCCACACGAAAATTCAAATGCTTCTCAAATAGTAGGATAAAACTATTTTTTCAATGTTAAATTTTGAGATAAGTAAAATGGCGTGAATTCTAATCTAAGTTACATCCTTGAGTTTGCACACGAAACAAAAAGTATTTTTTTCAATCCTCACAAGTCACAACTCATGATTTTTGTTACCTTGAACTAACTTATAGTTAATTTACGTAAGTCATTACCTGATTATTGTTATGAACTGAGACATCGTTAATTCTTGCGGCACTAGAAATTTCATTTTATCCAAAGTCGGAAGATAAGATTCCCTCGAATACTTCTCCACGATTACCTGCCGAAATAAAAGTTTTTATTAATTATTCATTCGATACACCGTAATTTCCGTTTTTTTTTTTTTAACTCCTTAAGTTTAAATTTTACGCTCAATTTAAATCCTTTCACTACCAAAAAAGTGTTCACATGTTAGTTTTGCATTTATCAGATTACAATCACTTGGCACAATTAAAAGTAGACAGCCTCTGATAGCGTAAGTTGTTTTCGCCAGATAAGAAATTTGCTCATCTAATTCATAGTGCAATGACTGAAACGATACGTTACATCAAGCTGTACGAATTCCTCTAAGGTGACACAGAGCTTATCTCAACGACGGTCCACTGTATATTTAGCCATACAAACAGGCAGACGAAAGTTTATCACAAAACGTAAAAAGCTTCTCTGCATTACATTTACACGCTTATTATATTACAGTTGTAAAATTACCAATGTCGCAAAAATAAAACATACCGGGATTTTTGTAGGGAACTTTGCTCGAATTCCATCGACTTCTTCTCTTCTTGAAACTAAAAACCCAAAAAAAATTTTTTTTTTAATATAACTTAATCATGCATTGAAATATTGGATTATAACTTGAATTGTATCAGTAACAGATCAATTACACAGTTTAACGTACTCTTCTAAGCATTTTAAACGATGAATTATTCTAAATTGAAACTAAATTAAATTCAATAAAGTAAATTCTAAACTTACTGAAAGGTTTCCTTTCCTTGAAGGGCTTCACCTTTCCAACGTTATTATGGTTGTTGTCAGGTGTCATTGCGAGTTGTTTGCTGCGCTGCAGTTGTAGTTGACACAAACGAGTCACAGTTGCGTTGACTAAGGTCAGAGCCACTTTTGTGTTTGAACTAAAGGATGCGATCGAATCGACTGACTAGACAATTGAAACTACAGCTGGAAACATGCTTCTATAACTCATTTATCATTGGTTTGAGATAATATTACGTCATGCGTCGTCAACTAAAGGCGTACGTAGCAACTAGCTTTAGCTGGATCCACCAGCTCTATCTGTGAATAATGGAATCTTGTTTTCCACAACGTGATTTTATACATGTAAAACAGATGTAAACAGTTTTTTTTTTTATGTTTTTCTGTGAATTCGTATCTAAATAAACAACCACTTTTGTCTAGTTTTTTTTTTTTTTTGTTTTTTAATTTATTATTTTTTTAATAAATAGGCTTACAATAAGAATTTGAATTTTTTTATAAAGTTAAATATAAATAGATTTTGAGTAATAAGTAATAATTATTATAATAAATTTTAAATTAATTGTTAGTTTAAAAAATGAATGATTAAGAATAACGACGAATGAACGGCGGTGGAGTTTGGATGTTTTGATTTTGCATTTGTTGTTGTCGTTCGACTGGTCTTTTGCATCCGAAGACTGTGAGAATTATTGTTGCCAATATTGCTGGTATCACACAACCAACTATCAATATTATGTAGCTACTTTCTGGCAATATGAAACCATGCATTTCAATATCTGCTGAATAAAAATTAAAATGTAAGAAGAAATTCTTTACTACTATATACCGTAATTAAACATGCAAACAAAGTCATACTGTATTTTAAAAACACGATGCGACATTGTTTGCAGTAAATGAATCACAATTTCAATTAAGGAATTTTAACTTGCATAAATTTTGGGAATCTGTTAATGATAAAATTTCACATTTCCCCCCTTATCTAATAACTCCTGATTTCCAGTCAGTCAGGATGTTTTCCTGAAACTTTGCAATTCCCCGGGGAATTATTAGAGGAAGTACGGTTCGTGGTAAACAAACTTTGAGTCGATTTACGTTTTTGCGACGGTATTGGCTCATTTAATGTTGCTTTATCTTCACCGGTTGTGGTCGGCAGACTTGAGTCACTGTCAGCGACAAATATTTCATCTGAAACTGTTGATATCGAGTCATACAAGATGGTATTTGATAAGTCGGAGAAAGCCCCAATTTCACTGTCATTTATCTCCCTCGTGACCGTATTTTCTAGTGTTTTTTCGTCGTTAGTCCCAATGGGTGTTGAGCTCCTAACGTGAGGCGATATTAACTCGTGGTGTATTGGATTTCTTATCTTTCTTGAAGTTACTTCACGAGCAATTTCCTCGTGGGGTGAAATTGGTCTCTCCGAATCAGAATTACTCTCAAACTGCAAATAGATTATTTTTTTGGGTAGTTTTATGATCGTTTATGATCTTTTTATATCTTACTTCAACTTTTTCCGAGTTTATTGTATTTGTTTGTTGAAATTGAGGCACTAAAGTTGAGTTCAAAGGGTTAAACGCATTTTGGATTTTAATTTTGGTGATTTCTGACGTGGAATTTGCATTTTTGGTTGTTATACTTGCATCCGAATCTGTATTTTTCGTTTTTATTTCGGATGAAGCAGACGTTAAAGGTTCCTGGAATGTGAAATGGATAATTCATGCAAATTATCTTTCATTTAATTAATAATTTTAATCTGAAACTACCATATTTTCAGTTACGAGTATCAAAGCTGCACTCGATATCTCTCCACTATCTGATTTTGAATCGGAAATTGTACTTTTTCGTTTTGCAAATGACGTCAAATTTTGACTAAAAGTCGAAGTCCGCGGTCGGATGGACGATAAGACAGCCACGTTCACTGATCTCGGTGTTCTCAATAATGGCTGATTTTCGTATTCACGATTTCCAGGAAATCCTACGGATCCGTTTTTCAACTCGAAAGTTATAATCTCATCCTGAAAAATACCTGAATAAAGAATGACACAAATAAAAATTTGTAAATTTTGATATTTTAAATCAAATCGTCTAAACTTACCTTTAAGGTGGATTAAAAACACGATAATCAACATCAGAAATCTCTGATTAACTCGTATTAATCTCATATCTCGATTTTTACACTATGTGGAGTTATTTATCAATTTTTTTTCGAGATAAACACGAATTTGCGCGCACTTGTTTATTGAGTTTTCAGCCATTACTTAATCCTGATTTGCATAAACAAAAAGATTACATCACACATTTAACATTTACAATTGAAGTCAAATTTAACGTAAAAGTAAAAGTTTTAAAAAATGATGCACAAACTTAACGAAATTATACATATTTTTTTATTTCCTATTTTTTTTTAAATATAAATTACATTTTCTCAGAAATGGACGTCTTTACTTGGCGAGGTTAAAGTTCATCGGCAATCTATATATTTTCGAGTATTAAAACCATTTATTTCACACATTACACAAGGAAATTATCTATTCTACACTATTCTATCTCCTCTATAATCATTATTTTTCGTAATTTTATACCTTATTATAAGAGCAAAACTCGGGATTTGTTTTTACTTGTGACACTACGAATGATGTGTAATTTGATCTGCGAAGATTTCTTATCAATTTAAGTCCATTTTCTTAAAGTAAACCATTTCATCCATCAAATAACCCATCAAAGTTATGCATTTCTCTTTGATATTAATCACTACTGTATCATGTCTTGTATCAACAACGCACACAGGTAAGATTACACTTTCATTTTCCCTTTTTCTCTGATAAATTAAACTCACTTTTGATGTGAAACTTAAAGATAATCTGAAAATAAATCTCTAACTGCGTATGTACTCGATCCAAGCACTGATTAATAAAATTTTTATTGACAATTTTCTAATTTAGCAATTCTAACGTCGGAAACATGTCCAAGTCCAGAAATGAGACGATTCAGAAACTCCTGTATTTGGATAGAAAACGGCGTTTTATCTTTCCATGCAGCTGAAGAAAAATGTAAAAGACGCGGGGGTCATTTGGCAATGCCAAAGGATTTCGCCACTCAGCAGTTCATCAAAGATTTAGTTCATGAAGGAAGGTAAAATATAATTGGAGGAAATTGCCAAGCGAAAATCACACCACCTGCGTTTATCAGTTGTTTACCCATTACATTTCACGATACCGCGTTATATTTTTAATGAAAAATCAGAAAAAAAAATTTTTGGGAAACAATTATGTATATATAGCCTTGACTTATCATAAAGAATAGCCTAGATTTTGTTTTAAGCCTAAACGTCTGGAGATAATGAAACAAATAATGGAAAATTGGTGATAACAATGTTTTTACTGTCAAAATGTTTACGTTGATCTTGATCTCCGAAAATAGATGAACGACGTGGTAACGCAGCGTAAACAAGTTTATGATTTTGAAACAAAAGATTGTGGATAAATGAAAGTTCGAAATTTTAATTTTTTTTTTTTTTTTTTTTTTTTAATATAATTTACAGGTACAATAGTTATTGGGCTGGAATTCGGGAAGTTGAAGATGAGAGATGGGTTTTCATGGATCATACACCTGTGGGCAATTTTTCTTATTGGGCGCCTAATGAACCTGGAGGGGCACCGAATGAAGACTGCGTTTTGCTAGCTGCTCATGCGCAGACTAAATGGGTCACCACACAGTGTCACTGGGGATACAGATTCGTTTGTCAATTAACTGATGGTAAAATACGATCGGGGATTTTGGGAAAGTCGAGAATCTAAATGTAGAGATTTTAAATTTCCATTAAAAAAAAATAAAACAAAAAAAGATTTTCCCAAAATTCCTCACAGATGACGCTTTAATTAATTTATTTATTTATTACATTTGATTTTAGCTTGTGATATACAAGATTTGGCAATTTTTTACAACTTGCAAGTTAGGCCTGAACGTAGTCACAGCGAAGATACAAGATTGTATTCAATAGGAGACCGCATTAGCGTCGAATGTGCTTCTGGATTTCACTCTCCTCACAGTTTACCGCATTTATATTGCGAGATTGGGGGAAAATGGACAAACGTGACGAACTGCACGAAAGGATGCATCGAACCGAAGTTGCCTCCAACAGTTCAACTTCGGAGGTCAATTCCAATTTATAACGTAGGCGAGAAACTACCACTTACCTGCAACACAGGTTATACATTGCAGGGAAGCTTAACTTGCGACAGCAATGGTAAACACTAACTAAAAATACACTTTCATAAAAATTTACATTGCAATTTTTTTTAAAGGAAATTGGGTCGGTGAAGCTCCAGCTTGCATTATCGCTAATGTTCCTACTCCATCCCGCCCTCTACCGAGTTTACCACAAGTTTCATGTCCCACAGTCGCAAATATTTCGCAATTCGGCTTCGCAGAACCGGAGCAAAAATTCGTGCCCACGGGAACCAGCGTCACTTTGCCTTGCGTGCGCGACGTCAAATCGTGGCCGCACGGATTGTGGATGAAAGATCAGCAAGTTCTGGAGTTGGGTAAAATCACCATTCCTACTGTCAGCGTTCTGAATAACGGAACTCTGAGTATCGGAAGCATGAGTTCGGCAGCCGAAGGACTCTATACGTGCATTGCCTTTGGATCAGCACGTGAAGAAAAAGTCAGTTACCATTCGGTGCGACTCGTTATACCGAGAGAATGCAACATGAGATTCGATCCATCGCCAACTGTCCACGTAAAACTGAATTTATAAAATTATTTTAATAAAAAATATAGGAAATAAAAAAATTGTTTTTTTAGGTATTATCGAGCACTAATTTCGTCCTTCTTCGCTGCCACGTTCGAGGTGCCATCATGTCGTGGCACAGGAACGGCGGTCAAGTGGTGAACGACGATAACCACATCCTTCTCGCCAACTCCGCCATTCTCATCCGCCGATCCACGAGAACGAGCGGCGACTACACGTGCAGAGCGGAAGACGCAATTAATCACTGCAGAGTGGAACGATCAGTTTTCGTTCCCTTAGATGGCGTCGTGGGAGATCTATGCGGTCGCGCGCGGATTCCCGCAACTATCCCAGAAGTAAACATCGGTGGTCACATTATGGGAAAATTAGTCGGGGGTCACGTGGCACCCAAAGGGTCGCATCCCTGGATAGTTATATTCGTAAACATGGTCAACAGGAGTGAGAAATTCCTTTGTGGTGGTAATTTGATTAATCACAGATGGGTTGCATCAGCTGCGCATTGTTTCTTTTGGGTCAAAACTGACAGTGACGTCAGAGGGTTGAAGGCAAAATTGGGGAAATACGATCGCACGTCCACAGAACCGAACGAGAAGGTGGTGACTATCGACAAACTAGTACTTCATCCCGATTTCGATAAGAGTTTGAGATCTTTTGACAACGATATTGCATTGGTGCGGTTGTCAGAACGAATCGAATTCAGCGACTCGATCATTCCCATCTGTTTGCCGCAAGAGGGATTCGTTGCTTCGTATTATAATTCCCGTTATGCGCGTGTTGCTTCAGGTGTGCAAACGGCTGGGACGGTCAGTGGATGGGGGAGATTGGCCGAAGAAGGGCTGCAGCCCAGATATTTGCATCAAGTTCGACTTCCGATGGTTGATTACAATGTTTGCAAGGCTAGTACCAGACAACATGTCACTGATAACATGTTTTGCGCTGGTTACGAAGAAGCTGTTGGTGATTCTTGTCAAGGGGACAGTGGGGGTCCGTTCGAGATGTATGTGGAGGATGTTGCGTATTTGGCTGGGATCGTAAGTTGGGGTGAGGGATGTGCACGCCCGGGGACGTATGGGTTTTATACGAAAGTTGAGAATTATAGAATTTTTATAACTAAACATGCTGATTATGATGTGGGAAATTAAAGAGAAAATTGTTTGAGTTTAAATCTGTTTTTTTTTTTTTTTTTGTGTCTTTTTGGGTCTTTACTGTATACCGGTACTTAATATTCGTTGTCAAAGAAGAAATAAGAAGAGAAAAAATTGTATTTGCTTTTGCTTTTTTGTTGATAAATAATAGAGCCAATTTTTCTAGTTACAATTATACCAGAAGTAAATAAACTAACAGTTAGTTAAACAATTAGTTTATTTACTTCTGATTATACTAACTAAAAAAATAAAAGTAACAAAATATATTCGAAATATTTGATGAAAAGATTCATCTTTGTGCTGAAATAATTCTAGACCAATCAGTAAATTTCCATCATTAACTTATTCGATCTAAATAAAGAACACGGTACGTGTATTTAAGTTTCTTCACGCTTCGTTTGTATAATTACCGTATTTGTCACTAGATGGCAGTTCATACCATCACTAATTTATTCGTTGCTAGGCAACCACATTAAAAACAAACTACATAACAAAGAGCATGTGGGACGAAGCGATTTTGAAACTTTTCTAAATGGCCGAAGTACACATAATTGGTCAAATAACAGCAGCTAGTGGCTTTCCGACGCAAAGTTTGTTTTGCAAGTGGGGAATAAACGCCGGTAAGAAATAAAACAACAACTGATGTACCATTTTGAGCAACTAGTGTAAACAAATTTTTATTCAAAGGGGGCGCATGGAAAATAATAACAGGAGTCAGAGAAGGTCAAACACAAATCGACGTATCAGAATTCGACAAATTCAGCTACTGGTGTCATCCGATCGACATTCATTTCGCCACAAAAGGAATTCAAGGTTGGCCCAAACTTTATCTCCAAGTTTGGCACCACGATCGATTTGGACGCGACGAGCTTTATGGATACGGGTTTTGCCATATTCCAACCACACCTGGAACTCATTATATCGATTGTCACACCTGGAGACCAGCTGGCAGTCTGCAGGACAAGATCAATCAATTGTTTTTAGGTGGAGGACCCCAGTTGAAGAATATTAATAGCGTTTTTAATGCCAGTGAGCGATTTCGTCTTCAAACAATTTCAATGGGAAACGTGCATTTAGAAATTGGAATTTTGTTGAGAAATTTCGATAAATATGGCGTTGAATTTTAAAGTTTGTTTGATAATAACTGTTTTGTTGACTCTGGTTTATGCACAGACTAATGTGACTAATGTGACTGAAAATACAACTGATGAAACTGTAAATGTTACGACTACACTAAGACCAGCGTTGTATCATCCGTGTTTGTCACTAAAACCTGTGACTAACGATAAATTATTGTCTCAATGTGCGATTTGCACTTGCAATCTTCGCAAAAGTTGCGATGTTGACTGCTATTGCGATACAGATTGCTCAGTTGAGGATAAAAAAACGTTTGTTAAATATTCGAACACTGCTAATTTCATAGACAAGGCGAAATGTTTCGATAGCAATCAGTTTTATAGTGTAAATGAAAACAACACTGAAATAATGCTAATCGATGGATTGTATTGTATGGTTCAGCCTAATGTAACTATTGTTAATTGTCACGCGGAGCATCAAGTGAGTTTCGGGATTGTAGTAAATTGTGAATTTTTTTTTTTTTTTTTATGTATATTTGATTTTAGCCATTTAGACACAGTCTGGAATTCGAAATGATTTCTGCAGAAGTTCTTCATGCTGAAATGTTTGATGAGAGTTTTCTTCAAAAAGGATGGAAAACAGGACTTCCGATTCTTGCATTTAAAAACGACGGTTTTTATTTCATTTTAGGTAAATATTTAAAAAATTATTTTAAAAAAACAAATACATTTTTTGTTTCACGTATTTCAGGTTTTCCGTCAAATGATATTTTGAAAAAGTCATGTTCGTCTTTGGGACCTTTTCTCTATTTAATCGATACCCAAATCACATGCGAATATTTCATATCTTCCCAAGAAACGTGTGAAAAAAATGAGTTTTTAAATTATTTAACGTTTTCTAATGGCGTCAAGATACTAGAAGTGAGATACTATTACAACATAATCAAATTACTTTATAAATTAATAATTACTTAATTATATTTTACTTTAGAATGCTACTTCTTACCATTCCATTGAACATTATAAATGTGACGAAGCATTTAATAACTGTGAAACAGGAAATTTCCCACTACCAATTTACAATAACAACAACAACAACAACAACAACACGAATTGCGAAAACGTAGTCACTCGAATAAAATACACGTTCTTCCATCGGGGAATCGACGGAATAGTAAAATCCCAGATGAAATTTGTGCTTGAAAATGTGAAAGATGTTTCAAAACAATACATTCAAGTGGAATTTAAATGGGCGAACCGAAACTATTCGAAAGATGCTCAGGTCATGAGAAAAAGTGGCAACCCAGGTTATTTGTTTGGCCATCCGGTTATCGCTGGGAATTTAGTTAACAACACTGTTGAAAAAGTCAGTGCATTAATGTTTCCTTTTTCTCAAGGAGCTGACCAGTGTTTGCTAACACAAACTGTAAATTTTGGAGAATCAATGGTGTTTGGTTGTGATGTTTCACTGCCGTACACAAATTTGACTCACATGTGTGACTCGCTCAAGACTGTAACTCAACAGTTTAGCCAGTTTACAATTGATAGAATTGGAAGTTTCGGGGATTTAGTAACTGATGATGGTCATAATTGGATTCCCATTGACCTGAATTTCAAGGTTAAAGAAATGCCGACAACCTTGAAACGTTCGTTTGAATTTTGTAGAAATGTTTCGTTGAGTTTTCATTTAGAACTTAGACATATTTTGAGTGGACATAGAGCATTAACACAGTCTAAGATTGTTGGTGCTAGAGTCACAGTTGGCAATTCAGATTATCTGTTCAGTTGCATCGGTTTGAAGAAGTGTAGACATGGAAACCATGTTGTTAGTCTTCGATTTTCAGTTGTTTTTATCAATGTAACAAAAGATTAAAATATTATAATTTTAATTTTTTAATTTTTTTTATTTTTTACTGTAAAATATAATAAAAAATTAATAAATAGCAAAAATAAGAAATATGTATTTTTTAATAAATGGTGCTCTCTGTTGGCGAGTATCGGTACTGAAGTTATTTTGCACTTAAGAGTCGCTCATCTGTTAGAATCAAAAACGGGGAAATCCCTAGCAGACGCTTGCGAGCTGAGCGACTGCTTAATGTAACGTAAGTGAAAGTAAAGTTAATTACTCTTTTTTACGAGAAAATGCAAACAGATTTAATCGATTATGATTCCAATTTTATTTCTTTTCACTCAGGAACAAAAATTTTCTACAGGTGTCAACAAGAAATTTAAATGTCATGTCTTTACTTCTCTATCAAAAACAAATTATCTGTATGTTTTTAACCCTTTTCCTGTGCACTGGAAACACTGATAATTGTAAAAACCAAATCACTGATAAAACTCACAAATTATCTACCAATGATGGTAAGTGAAATTAAACTGCGCTACTTCCTATTAAATATTTGATAACAAATATTTGAATTTTTAGTTGATAGATTTGCCAGTGAAATAAGTACATGGGAGTCAGTTTTTAATTCGGTTGTACCCTCATGTTGGAACACACGATTTGAAAATGAAACAAATATCTGCAGTACGAAGTTTTTACTTTTTGATGATAATGATGGAGAAGATGCTTATCCCAGCATCCAAAATGGAGTCTGGCTTTTGGGGCAATGTGGCAACACATCAATTCTGTTATATTCAACTGAAAAAGATGTACTAATACTAAATATTAAATTTAGTTGAAAACTTACAGTAACAAATTTTTCCTTATTTTTAGAAATGCAATGTAACTCAAGTGGAAACCAAACCAGTTTCTGATATTTCTACTAACAAGTCATTCGAGACAGAATCACATGTGCATTTAATGTCGCACATGCTGCAATTATTTTTTAATTCTGCAGTTAAAGGCAAGAAATATTTTGAAGATAATTATAAGACCATTGGTTGGTCAAGTTGCAGTATTAGAGCTGGAAAATTGGCTGTTCCAAATGATAATTTGATCAATCAATCAACGCTAAGTTACACCAACATCACTTTACCATCGAGTACTGAGGTTTTTCAAAAGAATACATCCGAACCTAATTTAACAAAGCATCACGGAGGAGGAAATGTCGTTGAAGCTGTGCTGACAATAGTTGGTGCTATTTTTGGTGGTACAGGAATATTATCACTCTTACTTTTCTTTAAAAGAATAAGGCATTGTATTTGTCAGACTTGTGGTCTCTGTAAAGATGGTGAGAGGCTGCTCTCTGATATGGATTGAAATGATTACTTTTAATTTTTTTTCTATGGGATTTTGCAATTGTCTGTATTGTAGCATTTACACTTGATTTGCATTTGAAGTTTGTTTTTGTAGAATGTAGATCAGAAGAAGCAATTTATTTTATACTAAAATAGTTGGGATTATTTAAATTTTAATGTAAATTTTTGTTTGTATGATTAAAATTTGTTGTTATTAATTTTTCATTATTTATTTGTCGTGGACTTTCCTGGATGGCTTTGACGAAAAGGGCTGAGCGCACTTGTAAATACAATCAAATTGATGCTGCCACCTACCGATAAATTTCAGAATCTTTGCCATTGTGTTGTTTATCATCGGATACACACCTCAAAATTTGAAATTGGTTCATCAAAACGATGATACTATTCAAAGAAAAAAGCTTCTTCCTTGTCTGAATTAATGAAGCTTACCTCACAAAACCATAGACTAATTCAGTGGTTAACTTCATTTTTTTTATTATTTATATTTTACATTCCCACAGTGAAAACAAATTCTAATTTCCACGTGTGTTCCTGTGATCTACAAGTATCAATTTGTGACATAAACTGCTGTTGCGACGAAGTCTGCAGTAAACAAGACAAACTAGTGTTCTCTAATTGCACAGCCTCTGTGCCTCAATTTGATGGACGTCTTTGCCATCACCCAACACTAGACTACAGTGGGAAATACACAAATACAGTAGAACAACAACATGCATCTAAGTTCTTTTGCATTGCACGAGATAATAATGAAGAAAGAAATTCACTGCCTACTAATGAAAAAGAAATCATCTCTGACATTTATTCCCATCTATCAAATCCACCATATTACACCAATTTAATTCTTGTTAATCTTTTACCTTGGAACGACACTGAAGTATTTGGTAATTTTTTTATTTAAATAATTCAAAAGCAGTTTTTTTAATTTTTTTTTTTAATTTAATTTTAGGTTTGCCTTACTCTATATTTTCAAATCGATGTGATTCGAAAACTACAATAAGATATCTACAAGATTTCACAAGCGAGTGCTTCCAGTATTTACAGTCACTCTCAGATGATTGTAGTGAAAATGGAGATATAAATATTTTATCGTATAAAAATGTCGAAATTTTGGATGTTATAGATGATTTACCAGTAAAGCATTGAAATTAAGAAAATATTTTATTTACTTATTTTTAAATTTTATTTTTAGGTTACGTATTTAATATGCGAATACAACATGGATCAATGCCACGATGGGAACTTGATTGAACCTCATTTTTCAAACAATACTTGCTACAACATGGTAGCCGAAGTTCAATACATCATCTTTTCCACCCTGCCGAATATAACCGATCAAATCATCGTGAAATTTCTTTTGAAAGATATTTCAAGTTCTAACGAATCGCTGTTTTTCAAACAAAAATTTTCCGTTACATTTAAGTTGACGGATGAAAATGATTTATCAGATACACAAATCAGTGGAAATCCGGGTTATGTTGAAAAAAAATTTATCCTCGCTGGTTGGTTGAAAGACACCTACATAGAATATAATTCTAGTCCGTGGTTTCAAGTTTTTGGTTCTAGTCTTGAAGATAATTGTCTAGTCGCTAACAATTATCCAATTGCTTTTGGGGAAAATGTTATTTCGACGTGTATTGTGAGTGTGAAGTCAAATGAGTTGCAAAATCAATGTGGTTTCATATCGACTTTAAGCCGATTTGTTTTGAATAAAAATATTCCGACTCATATTGGTGCATATGGGAATTCGGATCCATATGATGTGACCGAATGGGTGCCCATTCAGTTTTTGAATTTGCCAGCTGATTTCACATCAGATGACTGCTCGAATCACCTTTCGGCAGTTCAGATTAATATTGTTTATGTGTATGTTGGGTTTGAAAATAATCGACAAGCAAAGATAATTGGCGCAACAGCTGACTATGCGCCGCCGACTGATTATTACACTTGTTTGAAGCACTACTCAGATTCAAATAATGACATTAAAATTCCTTTTTTAATGTCGGTAATTTTTAATGATGTTACTAAAAAGCCAACTGAAGTTTTTGCACCATTGCCTGAAATTGATCTTACAGTGCCTTATGATTTTTTCTATCCATTTATGCATAATTTAGGATTAAAGTTAAGACATGAAAGTATTTTTATGTTTTTTATAATGATATTTATTTTTTCAGTATTGTAAAGTATTTTTATATTATTAAATAAAATTATTTATTAATTATTTGATTGTGGTGGTAGCTGAATATAATGGTAGCGAGGTAAATTTGAGAGATTATGACGTCATAAAGTGACCGATCGCAAACCAGGGGTAAATATATGTTTCTTTTTGACTTTTAAGTGATTATTTTATTTTGCAAATTTAACCAGGTAAAAACCCACACGTAATATAATAGAAATAGTTGAATTAACGCATTTTATTTGATATTCCTTCATTTTCGAGAGTCGATTGGAAACGCCCATGATGCACTGCGCCGACTGGTGTTGCAGAGGAGTTGATGCTCTGTACCTTCCTCTCCCGGCCCCAACACACTTCTGTCTCTCACACATTTGAACTTAGCCTGTCGCGAGGAGCATGTAAATTGATGTAGCACATCCAAGCTAAACAAACCAGAGGCAATAAACGAGAAGTATACGAACCAAAATACGTAGAAATGTCATAGCGAACGGTCTGTACACACAATTAAAAGTACAATGATTTGGAGAACCTTGACAACCCTCATTACCTTAGGTAAGTTGCTTTGTCCTATTAGTGTAATCTGATATTCAAAATTCACAACCAAAGTCCCACTCTGTGGGAAATTATCTTTATCTCTAAAAACTTAAAATAAATTTTTATATTTAAATAACATGACAAAACTGGTTGTGATATTTGAGGTTTAGGTGAAATGTAAACACTAAAAAAACAACAACAACAAAATAATTTTTTTAATGTGTTTATTTTTATTTCTCCAACAGCTCTAAACGTGGGTCAAGCTCAGGACAATTTTTATTTCAACGTTCAACCAAAAGATGCGAACGTGATCAGCGGACAAAGCACCACTTTAGAATGCAACGTATCCAACACCAAACAGATCATTTTCTATTGGACATTAAATGGCGAGACTGTGACTAACACCACCCGAAGATATCAAGATCAGAGTAATCTTCACATCACTCGTGTGAATCGTGAAAAAGATCTCGGCGAATTCAAATGCATCGCCATGAATTCGAGCACCGGCTTTTCGCTATTCAGCTCAGGAGCGTCTTTAAATGTGATGTGTAAGTATCAAATAATTTAATTTTCGCAATTTATCTATTTACTTTAAAAAATAAAAATTATTTTGTGAAGTTTTTGTAGTTGAAAATGATTAACAAGATGGGAGGGGTTCATGCACACGAGTGTGGTCAGTTGGGGCTCTTTTTCCTCCCGAATGGGTCTTTAGAAATTTCTGTCCCCTGCTGTGACCCCTTAGTCAGGGTGTATTGAATCTAAAAAATACGGGTTTCCAATTTCCTGCATTGAAACTCATGGCGTAAAGAGAGGGAGTTTTGGGTGTAGAGAAAGCCAATTTTAACATCAGGAAAAGGAAGGAAATTATATTTTTTGGTTACTTGATTTTCCCGTATCAAATTAAATTTGAACTTCGAGGCGGGTCTTTTAGAATATGAGAAAAGAGATCTATCCAATAAACTCAAATTTGGTATTTAAAAAAATTAGTTTTTAATAATATTATGTATTTAGAAATTAAATAATTTATAATATCGAATTATAATCCGGTCGTACTCGATGATGTCATTTTGCGGTGAATAAATCGATGAAAAGTCTTTTGTTCCCCTTGTCCCGTTTTCAGCAAATCGATGAGTGAATTAGATTACACTTGATGTCGACGAAACTTGTGTTGCCCAATTATCAACTCATTAGAAGAAGCTTTTAATTAAACATTATTCTTCTTCCCTATGTAAACCTCAAATTTCACGTTTTTATCTGTTTACATACCAACCCACCATATTTTTTTTTTGCTCTTTCTCTTACTTCAACTTCAAACAAATCCCTTGGGCAACGAAAACAAAGTGTAAAGTCGAGTTTAAATTTCACATCGAGGGTAAACCAACCTCAGTTGCATTTGTCAAAGACTTGGCAGTTTACACAAGCAGGGAATTTTACACCCGAGATTAGTTGTGTAAACCCGGCATGAATCGGTGACGTTTGCCAGCTTGCTATTGACTGCACTTCATCATTTATTTTTACTCAATGGATTTGTTTTTACAACCATCAACTGTTTGATGTTTGTTTATATCTTATCCTCGCAGTCTTTCTTTCTCCTGTTATTTTATTTTTATTATTCATTCAGACAAGAATTCAGTCACGTGACGAGCATTTCGAACGACAATGCGCGAAATGAGTTTTACAAAGCAAACTGTGACAGCATAAAGAGGATATCAGTGGTCGTAAATCATGTTTTAAATCTTAAAATAAAGCTCTTTCCACTAAGAACGTCTCTCGACAGTTTAACAACACTGGGGTTTGCTTTTTTAGAGCGTGCCATAAACCATCCCCCAACTGCTCCGTGCCCTCCCCACGTTCTGGTAGTCATATGTTGGTGTTAACATATTGACATTCTATATTTTACCCCAGTGGCCTGCGAGGGATTTGAAGGAAATTTACATTTGTATTTCAGCTACTTTTTTTTTTTACATTGAGTTGAGAGAAAAATGAAAGTAATGTAATTGGGAAAATATGAAACTCATCTTTGTGCATAGAAATTTTTAAAATAAAATTATGAGATTTTTCTTATAGAAAATTTTGTGTTTTCTGTTTAAAGAATTTATTTTTTATTATTTTGCATCGGGTTTTACCTCGTACCCGCCGTTATTGCTATGATGAAAATCACGTTTTTGAGTTTTTGGTTTTTTTTGTTGTGTTTAACAAGACAAATGTTGATTTTTTTATGGGTGAAAAATGACGTTGCTTGAAAAAGTTTTGCTAATGAAGAGGGTGAGCTGTGAAAAAATTCCTGGAAAAGAGTAAAGTGTAAACTTTTAACCTAATAACCAGAGAATTTGTTTTCGCAGATGCTGTTAAAGAATTAGCGCGATTTTCAGTCGTGAGGGAGTGAAAGAGAGAAGAGGGGATTTTAAGGATGACTTGAGCTGCTTGAGAACCGTATCAGATGTACCTTAGGCCAAACCCAACCTTTTTCTATTGAACTTAGCCATTTCCATAACAAGGAGGAAAACATGGGGTGAAAGTCTGAAGTGCAGCTAATGAAAAGCTTCTTTCAGTTTTGCACAATGAAGTTTAGGCCCGGTGGGAAGAAAATGAGAAATGGTTCTCGTAATTGTTCAATTATGAGATTTTATTAGAACATTTAGTATTTTATGTTTAAAGAATTTATTTTTTATTATTTTGCATTTGGTTTTATCAATACCGCTTACCTGCCGTAATTGCAATGACGAAAATCACGAAAATGACTTTGTTCTTTTTTTTTTGTTGCTATAAATTAAGTTTAACCTAGGTTTAACCCTTCGTGCAGGCAATTAAAATGAGAAAATTTGTTTCAACTTGTTTATTTACGATTTTTTCCTTGTTTTATTATCACGGAAATAAAAATAAAACATGAAATGTAAACAAATACTATGATGGGATTGTAAATTGATAGCTGTTTGTTTGTATTTTTTCTTTTTTGTTAAAGGGCTCTAAGTTTGCTTTGGTCTGGGTCAACTTTGTGTAGATGTGTCATGTGTGCTTATCTTAAAGCAAGTTTTTATGGTTTGGTTTATTTTTGTTGAGCTTAAAAGGATAAAAAAAAAAAATCACACAAAAAAAAATTTATAACAAGAAAATATTGTCAGATCAGTAACATCAGGTAATGGATTTAGGGTTTTTAGGCGTAAAATATTGCTTTTCTTATTTCATGATAAAAACCAGGTGCAATAATTCATGTGGGTCATATTTTAAGGATGATATTTGCAGAGCCAAAGGGACCAGATGGTCTCTCAGTCTCTGTGTCTGTGTGTGTATAGGCAGATGTAAGTGATCCCGCCTCATCCAAAGCTATAGCAAAACCCTTCTGTCATCCATTGAAGCGAAGAGAAGTGAATACAGGGCTCACTAATGGTCCTCATGTGGGGAAAAAAAGAATTTTTTTATGTCTTGGGTTATGGAAGTTTAGATGAAAATCAGCTGTGAGTTGTATTTATGAGGTAGATAAATTTGGGTGTATAATTAGTGGTGAAAAAAAAAAAGAAAAATGAAATTGCTTTGAAGACAACTTGTGCATTAATAACGTTTTTATGGGATGTTTTGGGGCTAAATTAAGATGTGTGTTGGTGAATTTGAATATTTTATTCAATTTTTGAATTTCTTTTTGAATTTTTATTTTTATAGGGATAGAAGAAGAAGCAAACGTGCAGCTGCAGTCCCCCGAGTCCAGTGATGAAATCAAAGCTGGAGATGAGCTTGTTTTGAAATGCAAAGTGGATGGTAATCCTGAAATGCACGTCGAATGGTACCGGAACAGCGTTCGCTTATTTCGCAACAACCGCACTACCATCAAGAATAAGCGGCTACATTTATTCAATATATCTGCGCATGAAAATGGGGTTTATTCGTGCAGGGCCACCAATGACGCTGGTGCTGTTGACAGCATCCAGAACTTTGCACTCGTTTTATCCCGTAAGAAAATTTATTTAAAAAAAAAAGAGAATTCAAATCAAAAAAAAAAATATAAAATCAATTTTTTGATTTATTTAGATCCGTTGGCAGCTCAGATCGTGGAGTTACCGAAGGATTTGACAGTTCGCAAGAACGAACCGGCGCAATTCGATTGCGTTTATAAAGATGCAGCTATTACCGAGTGGTACATGAGAGACGAAGGTCCACTGGCAAATAATTCAAGGTACAGTTAGAGATTATTGTTAAAATATGAAACTAATTACGAAACAAAAGAATAAAAATTATCTGAATATGATTTCTGACATTTCGAGTTCTAAATTTCAACGTTAGATGACATTTATTTGATTAAAAGTGGGCAATGAAAGAATCTAATAAGGAATTGATGTCAGCTATTATTCTGAAGTAATACGAGTCTGAGATTTCGTGATTGGAATGCTTAGCCACAAGTTTGGTGAGAGAATGCCAATCAGATTCCGATGGTGCTCGTTCTTTTCCTTTACTTGACGTTTTTATTGATTTTCCGGTCAACTTGTCTCGTTGGAACACTGTTTTCGTTGCTCCACCCTCAATGCAATTAATTTGTGCAGTTTCGTAGCTCCAAAAGTGGGCAATGAATGGAAACTAAATAAATAAAAGTAGTGAGAAACCGAGCTTGCAATTCCTCGAGGAATTTTTAGCTGAGTTTACAGAATTATGGGTCTGCTCTGCCTCTTTTTTTTTTCTTGTTAGCTCTTGAGAACACTTTGAAAGCTCTTGAGCTGCAGAGGTGGTGGGGAATGGGGCTGAGTGTGCGACCATAATTCAATTAAGAAGGAGCCCACTGAGTGAAAGTCGAGGAGACGGCTGCGAGTTCCTGAAGTAATTAGGTTGTGGGTGAACGTGGCGTTTCTCGTTTACTTCTCCAGACGTCAAGTTCTGCTTTGCCCGTAATGGAAACAATTTTTTTTTTTTTTTTTTTTTTTTTTTTTTTTTGGGGGAATTTGGATGTGTGTGTGTGTGTGTTTGTGTGTGTGTAAAAGAATAAAAATAACTTTTCTTTAAGATTTATTTTTACTTGTAAATTTTTTTCCTTGTTTTTTTTGTTTTGAAAGTGTATCTTAAGTGTTTTGTGTTTTTGTCTAGGATGACGATTTTCGCTAATGGAAGTTTACTAATTCATCGTGTTCGTGGTAATGATGAGGGGTTTTATAAATGTGTTGGAGTGCGTGGTGTCAGCAAGGATGAACCGATACAAACGTATACAGCTGAATTGCGAATAGCAGGTGAGAATATAATTTGAATTTTTTTTTTTTTTTTAATAATTAAAATAAAAATTTTTTACATCTAAGAAAATACTTTATTTATTTTTTTTCAATTCTTTTGTTTTTATTTTTAGTGCTGGGTGAAATGGACGGCAACACATTCGAACCAACCATTACACCGAACCAATTGACTGTAATAGCTGAGAATAAAGATTTCGAAATGACTTGCATTCAGCCATCTGGTTACCCTAGACCACACATGTGGTGGGAAGATCCACATGGCAAAGTATTTGTGCAACGTCTCTAAGTCGAATAAATATTTACGTGGTGATTTAAACTTTATAGGTGATTTCGGACACTGGACGAATCAGGGTTGATGAATCTCGTTTATTGATAACCGCGGCGAAACACGAAGATGAAGGAAATTACACATGTGTTGCTGAAAACTTGGCGAATAAAAGACAGCATCATTTTCAACTCTATATTTCAAGTGCGTTTTTTTTTTAAATATATTTTTATTATTTTTAGTAATATGTGATTTTTTTTATTTTTTTTTAGCTTCGCCAACTATATTTACTCATCCCACAAGCATATCAGTGGAAGAAGGTGAAAATGCTCAACTCCATTGTCAATACAGAGGCAGTCCTTATCCAATAACAATGGTTACGTGGATGAAAGAAGATAAAATATTGCGCGAAGACAATCCTCGTTTTACCGTTCATCATCATAATGGTACTTTACAAATCAATAACGTGCAAATGACAGACAACGGCTCATTTGTGTGCGTCGTAAATACCTCCGGATTTCAAGTAATATACTCCAAACTAGCAGCTTTGGCTGTAAAAGGTATTTAAGTTAGAATTTTTCTAAGAAATTAAATTTTTAATTATTATTATTATTATTATTATTATTTTTAGAAAAGTTAAAATTCTCTCCCTTACCTGTACCCAAGAAGTTAGAATTAAATTCCAACGCTAAGATTCCTTGTAAAGGGCGAGGTGCAACAAAACCTACAGTTAGATGGATCAAAGAAGGGCAACGAATGTTCGAGTGGCCGAGCCACATCCGTGATGAAAATGGGACGTTGTATTTTGAGCCTGTAAAACCAGAAGATAAGGGCAAATACACGTGTGTTGCAACCAATTTCCAAGGAGTTATTAATGTCACGATTCAAGTCGATGTGATAGGTAAATTATTACAAATTAATATTTCTATTTTTTAATTTTAATTTTAATTTTTTCTATTTATTTTAGTTGCACCAAAATTCACAGTTAGGCCCACTGATGTACAAGCGTACGAAGGATATCCAGTCGTGATACATTGTAGAGCATACGGTGACCCTTTACCCACAATTCAATGGGATAGAAACAGCGTTATAAATGGGTTCGATCAGAAACGGTTTTCAGTGATGGAGAATGGAACTTTGTACGTTACCGAGGTGCATATGGACGATCAAGGAAAATATGGCTGCACTGCTGGGAATAGTGGTGGGCTTAAAAGAGAGGAAGTTAGCATGGTTGTTCGAAGTAAGTTTTGGTTTTGTAATTTCTAATTACGTAGAATAAATTATTAAGTCATTTTTTTGTTGATTTGTAGGCGCTGAAAATTACACTGCAACTCGTGACATGGCAACTGGTCGTAAGGGCAATGGGAGGGAAGAAGAAGACGTCATGACGAAGACCATTATTATAACACTGAGTGCTGCGACAGCTTACCTCGTTTTAGTCATCGGATTAATAGTTTGGTGCAGATATCGACGCGCAAAGATGAAAACGGCGCTTTTACAAGAAGAGGCACACAACAAGGCGACTGAGAACGGGGATGTCGTGAACGATGCCGAATTAAAAGACCGAGCACGAAATTCGGTGAAGGAGTTTAAGGAAAATGTGAAAAGCGACGGTGATGGACATTCGCACAGTTCTGCACATTCTCATAATTCGAGGAAAAGTCGTTATAGTTACGATCATTTGCAGTTTCCACGACATGATGTACACACAGTCATGTTATTGGGTAAACTAAAAATTGATTTTATAATAATAAAAAAATAATTTTAAATTTTTATTTATATTTTAGGTAAGGGTGAATTCGGGGAAGTATTTCTCGCCAAAGCACACGGCATTCAAGACGGCGAATCGGAAACAGTAGTTATGGTGAAAGCTCTTCAATTGCGTGAAGACGGGAGTAATTTTCACTTCAAAAGAGAAATTGATATGTACAGTAAATTATCCCACAAACATATCGCAAAACTTCTCGGTATGTGTAGAGAAGCAGACCCACATTTCATGATCATGGAATACAGTGATTGGGTAAATAATAAAATAAAAAATATTTCTAAATTCAAACTAAAACATTTTGTATTCTTCTAGGGGGACTTGAAGCAATTTTTGCTAGCAACTCGGAAAGAAAACCCACGAAAGAGTCCGCGACCCCCTCGACTGAACGCTGCTCAAATAATCTCCATGTGCAGTCAAATAGTGCAAGGAATGGAGTACTTATCAAATCACAGATACATTCATCGCGATGTAGCTGCCCGAAACTGCCTGGTTACCTCCAAACTGGACATCAAAATCTCCAACTCTTGCCTTTCTCGTGATACTTACGCTTCTGAATATTACTCATTCCGCAACCGCTTAATCCCCATTCGCTGGATGCCGTACGAAGCTGTGTACGAAGACGAATTTTCGACTAAATCCGACGTCTGGGCTTTCGGCGTAC
This sequence comes from Geophilus truncorum, assembly GCA_034695745.1. Lineage (NCBI taxonomy): Eukaryota > Metazoa > Arthropoda > Chilopoda > Geophilomorpha > Geophilidae > Geophilus > Geophilus truncorum. Next base: position 25,750 of record JAQFZP010000394.1, read on the forward strand.
TCATGTGGGAAGTTTGCACTCAAGCTGACTTGCCACACGCCGACAAATCAGACGAAGCGTATTTAAAATACTTGAAACAGAACTCGGTTCATTGGCCGATGCCAGAAGAATGTCCGAAAGCACTGCAGTCTGTTGTTTTAAAATGTTGGTCGCAGAGTCCCAAAGACCGCCCTTCCTTTAGCGAGTTGGTTGTCAATATCGGAGATATTAATATAGATAGTAGAGTATAAAATATATTTTAATTGAATATAACTAGTCATATGTAAACATTATTATTCTTAATGTTGTGTGGTTTTAAAAGTGCTTTTTATCGAACGCAATCATTGATTGACTAATAACTGCCTTAATTTGAGTCTTGAATGTTGCTTTTGTACCGTACTTTACACTGTTTTCAGACCAATTTTTAACTTGTTTACGCATATTTTATACAGATTTTCATTTTTCTCATATTCTCATAATCGGAAATGTATAAATAACATTGTACAGTTTTTTTTTTTTTTACTTTGATAATTTTTGTATTTTTACAATTTAATTTTGATAAAACTAATATTTATTCGAAAGTTGTAAGAAAAAATGATAGTGTAATTGGTCTAGTTTAAATTATTGAATTTTTTTTTAATATTATGCAAAACTGAGTGAATTTTTCTATTGCTTGAATGCGCATCATTTAGTGTTTGCACTTTCTACAATTACGGTAAGCCTGTTTTTTGCACAGGTGTACTTAAAAATCATGTAACAGTGTGGAATTATGACGTGAGGTTCCTAAATTTTGCCTTAATTTGAATTTTATGAAATAAAAAAAAAAAAAAAAATGGTAAAATATGGAATTTTGAACTTTTCATGTACTAACATAAAATTGAAATGTAAATTAAAGAAAACTTATGAATGAACTTGCTCAAGACATTTTATTTTTATCAAAATCCAGTTCGTCTAAGAAAGTTCTGCATTTTTGTTTCAACACTCCGATCGATTCTAAGAACAAAGTTTCAGGTGATAAAATGCCGGTGGATTCAATCGAATCTGAAAAATAATTTTGAAATAATTTAAAACGTTCCAAGTCTGGTCAAACTATTCTAAAATATCTTACATATGAAGTGATCCTTAACTCTCTGCAATTTAACTTTCTTTTTCAAATCTTCGTGCATGAAGACATTACGACTGCAATTGTCCTTTCGAGCATCAATAACTTTCGCCATTTTTCCGTCTAAAAATAAATTTAGATTTAAACATTTTAATAATTTAAATTGTAAAGTATCATTTTTTATTTTTTTAACCCTTTGTCTCCTCAATGCCAATAACACCTTCGGAGAAACAACTTTGTAATCGCACTGCATCGTCACCCATTATTGGTTCCTTTAAAATAATTTCAGGAAGCATTCGATATCCAGCCGGTGCTATAAAATCAAAATCAAAATTATTGTCAAGTTAAAAACTTAAATTCCATCTAAAATTAAAATCACTTACAAACAGGTGAAAACTTTGCATGATCTTTGCCAATTCCCTTCACGCAGTACATTTTAAGATCGATTTCGTGACCAGGTTTCAGTTTGGCTATTAAAATATCTTTATGCACTGGTCCAACGTCTTCTTCCTTAAACTGTAGTTAAATTAAACTTAAGTTTTAAACTGTAAAAATAATTATTTTGTATTTTACCAATGATCCTTGATTCCCTATTGGCACCCATTTTATATCCTTTGAAAGCACATTACGATTTTTGTACTCTTGTGGTGTTGCATCTTTTGGGAGTTGTGAACGTTTGGGACAACTAATTTTTAAGTGAAACTCAAGAGTATCTTCTTCCGTTCCATCCTCGACGTCTGAAATAAAATTATTTGTTATATTTATAAATATTTAGGCGAATAATAATAATAATAATTATTTGTACCTGATTTTCTATATTCAAAATTTTTCGGATCGGCTTTAAAGGGAATTAAGCCAAGTCTACTGGCTAATACTTCATCTGGAATTACAGATGTGTTATTACATACAGAAACCGATCCAACTGCCATCGTGGGAATCTGAAATAATTTTATTAGATGTTAATTTCCATTCAATATAATTTGTGTTTATATTTTCACCTCCACCATCATTATCCTTCTTACTGCATTTGGAATTGATACATTAACTCCAGTCATGTCAAATACTAGTACGTTCTCATCCTTTTGAATAAACTCTATTTTAAAGTTCTGAAAAATTATAAGTATTTTATTATAATTATAATTATAATTATAAAATTCTATTTTTCTAGATTTAAGTAAGTGATAAATACTTTTTTAAATTTCTCGAAATCCCAAGCATCATTATACCCATCGTAATTCCCAGGATAATCAGTAGTACGACCCTAAAAAAAAAACAAAACAATTAGTGATAAAAAATTTTATTTTATAACTGTCAAAATGACAAAATCAAAACCTATTGCATCATTTTCATTGATCAAAACTTACATTCAAAACAGCAAATTCATCCAACTGCATTCTAGTTCGCATCTCATCCATAGAAAAAGCCATAATTTACTCTAAGTAATTTATATTCAAGACTTTCAGCTCGCATTAACCACAACAACAGCACGTGGTTAAGTATTAACAAGTAACGCCACTTACAGCAGCGCCGTTATTCTCTATCACTTTTAATTCTGTATTTCCACACCAGAGTTCTCTCGGGCGGCGCAGCTGAAGGCGAGGAACTGGTGTGATAATTAGTTATCTGAAAACATCACTTTTTCTATTAATTCTGCCTTATAAATGGTAAATACTTAATTACACGTACACATTTATGAGTGCTTTAACAAATTTCAACTGTAATTTTGCAGATTCGGTTTATATTGATCCAAAACCGAGCTGGTAAAACACGCCTGGCAAAATGGTACATGAATTTCGATGATGACGAGAAACAGAAGTTGATAGAAGAGGTTCACGCGGTTGTCACAGTGAGAGATGCCAAACACACAAATTTTGTTGAGGTTAGACACCTTAAAATTACTCTCGACAATACGTGGCGTTAACTAAAAATAGTTAATTTGCAGTTTCGTAATTTCAAAATCGTTTACCGAAGATATGCGGGATTATACTTTTGTATCTGTGTTGATATAAACGACAATAATCTGGCGTATTTAGAAGCAATTCACAATTTTGTCGAAGTGTTGAACGAATACTTCCACAATGTTTGCGAGTTGGATTTAGTTTTCAATTTCTACAAGGTAGTTATGACTATTTTTCCATACTTTGAGGGTTATAACAAATTGATTTTTGTGAAAATAGGTCTACAGTGTCGTTGACGAAATGTTTTTGGCAGGTGAAATCCGAGAAACGAGTCAAACGAAAGTTTTGAAGCAGTTACTCATGTTGAATTCATTAGAATAATTTCCCGAATCTTTAAAACAGTGATTTAAATGTCATTCCAGATTTGTCATGCATGGATGTTTAGAATCGAAACGATTATGTTTTTGATATTTATTTAAATAGAGCCACTGGCAATGATTTCTACGGTTTTTGTTTAACTGAAACTGCCATTTGCTTTATTTGAATAATAAAATTGTTTATTATAATTTTTTTTTTGTTTGATCATTACAAATTACATAAATATAAGAAATGAAATGTTTATTTAGATGTTTATTGTACAAAAATAATTCGAAATGATGGCTTTTAAACTTCAGCTTCATCTGATCCTTCTGGTAATGATGAACCTCTGTTTTCATATGACCAAAATCCATTTAAATCTATCAGAATGCTCACTACTGTATCTCCATGCCCACTATATCAAAAAATTTATTATTATAACATAATATTGTATTGAGAATTTAATTCACCAGTCGATCAGATCCTGAAGTGTAATTTTTAAGGGATCTTTGGGTTTAACCATGTCAAAAATCTCATCTTTGACATCGGCAAAGAAAACAGGATCTTGACCCTGCATTTGCATTTGCTCTTGAATGGCCTAAAAATAATTTAAAAATTTTAAATTTCATCAAAAAAAAATTTTTTTTCTTTTCTTACTCTGAAAAAATAATTCAGCGTAAATACATTAAGATATCCTTTGCCTTCGATATCCAGTATTCTGAATAAATATTGCAATGCTTGTGGCTCTTTTCTGTTTTCTAACGCTAAAACGAAATCGAGGTATGTCTTGTAATCCTGAAATTACCAACACTGGTGTTCATTGATCGAGTTTCCTGAGAATTAACATGGAAAATTTGGGATTTACCATTTCACCGTCGAATGTCAGACATTCTTGGAACACTCGATCAATAAACACCGGTGTTAAAAGACCCGTTCCAAATCTGAAATGTGTAAATTGTATCATTAAAAATGATTAGAAAGCTTCAGTTATGTCGTGATTTAATCTTTACCGAGCTAATTCTTCCTTGCTTAGCATTCCGTTATGGTCTTTATCTAAATTCAAATACTGTCCGTAAACACGTAATGCCGACGGTGCTGAAAACCAATTCGATTCTTGAACGGTTTTCGGCAAATCATCGTCTCGCAATTCCAGTAAATCATCCAGAAAACTGCATGCCAAAATGTCGCGTATTTTCACCTTCCCGGTCCGCAACGGGTCGAGAAAAAAGAAAAATTTTCGCACTGCTGTGCACACGTAAAAAGAGTGGAATGACTTTTCCAGGCCACCAAGTTGAGGTAGTGTTGGAATTAATTCACTTATGTAGTTGTCTAAATCCTAAAAAAAAAATTCAAAAAAAATTTTAGTGTAAAAATAAGAAAAATATTTAATTTTTTTTACTGATTCCTTAAGATGGCCTTGTCCCGCAACGTCGAATAATGATAAGCCAATTCGTGTTTGGTTCAACCAAACTTTTCTCATGACGTAATTAAAAAACTGCATGACTGAAATTCGTCCATATGGGTCGTTTTGGTATATTTTAGCAAATATTTTGGCTTTGAAATACGGTCTGTTTGAAATAATAGTTTTAAAAATTAGTATTTCAGTATTTTTGTTTTTGTTTCGAGTTGGTAATTTTTACCTGCATTTTGATCCCGCTTCTTCTGCAACTTTTAAAAAATTATTGTAATCTATCATTTGTTCGTCTGCTATTTGGGGTGGGGTTTGATTTTGGTCCAGGAGCATCCATAGATTCTGGATTAAATATAAATTTTGAGTAATAATATTCAACACTTTAAAGTTTTAATTACTTTCAATTCTTCGTTTTCTAGAAGCTCTTTACTTTTTCGTTGCAAAAATGCAGCTCTGTAAAGAATTAGAAAAATTACGTCAGTGACTTCAAATTTTACTTATTACAACAATTTTACCGAGCTTCTTCTCGTAATTTTTGTAACAAAACTTCATCTTCACTTGGCAACTGTAATTTAAAAATTTAAATTTTTGTATTTTTTTTTTTTAATTATGAAGTTAAAGTATTTACCTTGAAATAGAATTTCGGGATGGCCTGGTAGGATGTATCGCGTTTTTTAATCTCGTCTTTCCATTCGGTATAATATTTTGTAAATAAATTTTCTTCTTCTTGCTCTTTATCTTCAATGTTCTCTTTTCGGCTTTCGTCAACATCTTTGACTAGTAGTTACATGATAATCATTTAATACATTTTGAAATTTGATAATTACAATACCTTTTCGTAAATTGTAATTTCTCAACCGTTCTTTTAGGTCCATTTTCTGTTTTTATTGATTGATTTTTAGTTTACGTCATGCTGAAAGTTCGATTGTTTACTCGTTATGTTCGCCTCTGCCGCCATTTTGATGCGGTCGTGGTGAGAGAAATTGGAACTAGGGCATTATGACTACGAATATAAAAAAAGAAAGATTTTATACTTTATTGATCGAAATTTAAAAAAAATATAAATAGTAATTCTCAAAAGTGCAATGTTTGATTACGATTCATGCTAAATTCATTTTTGTGACTCGTTAATTTTGATTAGTTTCAAAATACCCCAACAGATGGCAAACAGCTTACAGTAATCCATGTTGTCATGACGACGAACGACGCCACCAAAATGTTATGATTTTTAATTCAAAGGTTTGTAAGTTTACAACCGAACATTTTCCGTTGTGGAAATAGAATAAGAAAATTAAAATTGATAAAGGGTAAAAAAAACTAAAGACTAAAAAAAAAAATATAAAAGTTAAAAAAATAATGGACAGGTATGTACTTCAAATCCTGTATTTACATCACACATTTTTGGTTGTACATATATTTGATTTTGCAGCGAAGTGATTGCATCTGGAAATAAAGAAATAGACAGTTCTGACTGCAAAATTAAATGGATTCAAGTTTTACAAGTGTCATTTGCCATGCACAACTTTTCTCCAGCTTGTGATGGGAAATACCTTGTAATTCCTTGCCAACATCGAGGAGCCTTGGGACTGTGGAATTTGGATAACCTAGCACAAGAGGTATTTTATATTATATACAAGTATGTAAAATAATAATTTTTTTTAACGTTTTCTTTATTTTCTGCAGCCCTTAATTCTCTATGGTCATGCGTGGACAATCACTGCCATTAGTTTAAGCATTGGAACAATCCCGAAATTATTATGTTCGTGCGCCGAAGACTGGGTGATTTTGTGGAATTTTGGTAGTTCGCCCGATGAACCCGAAAGTAGTCGTTCGAGTATGTTGCCCAGTATTTGGTAAAATTTTATTTAATACACAACTTTTATTTTTAGGTTTATTACCCAAAAGTCAAGCGCAAATTCGAAGTCCTGGACAAGTTCATTTTGCCTGCTTTGTGTTCAACGATAGGATTTTAGCACTTGTTGTGGATCGAGAAATTCATTTATACAAAGTACGGAATAATAGTCTTAAGTGGCAAAACAATTCAAAATTCTCTTAACAACACAGCAACAATTTGTCTACTCTTTCAGAATGTTATTCATATTGCAACGTTCGAAGGACATCTGGCCAGAGTAACAGCTGTATCCGGCTGTTGCCACCAACCTGAAATCCTGATTAGTGTTTCCGAAGACAGAACTTTCATGGCAAGTTCGTGCATTTTGAAATAATTCTAGAATTGCATTTTGAAAATGCCATTTTGATGTTACAGATCTGGGACACTTACAAACTAGCTTTGTTGCATAAATCCAACATTTTGACCGGTTCGCCAATTGTAAATCTAGCGTGCGATATTCTGTCACCGCAGTTTGTGATGGGCAGCATGGACGGACACATCTGGATTCACGATTTGTCACCCGGAAGTCAATATCGAGAATTGGCATCTTTGGATGTCTCTAAATCGACCGGAGCGTGTTTTAATTCGGGGAATCACGTTCATAGCGAAAGCAATGGTTTTGATTCATTTGGTTAGTATAACTTCAAAATTTACGTTTAAAAGTTCAATTTTTAAATCTTAGACAACGAAAATTTCGTACTGGGAAAGCAACGAATGCCTCACGACAAACTACTGCCACCAGATGCCACTTTCAGGGCGGATAGTGACAGTCAAGTCGAACCTGGATGGGCAATTTTAGGATTTTACTTCCAAAAGCCATTAAATGATCACAAGAGCGTAAGTGACACATCGCTCCTTCCTTGGAACGAAGGCAACTTCAGCGCCATAATGTCTCCCGCACCTACACTTCTTATTGGCATGACAACTGCCATTGTCAGTTTGAATTTACGTACACTCGAGATTGACTTAATCGCTAATTTACAGAACGAAAAGGACACATTTATTGAAGGTAGAAAAACTAATTAAAATTCTTGAATTTATTTTATCTCATATTTCTCTCTTAGGTTCTAAGGAAATTGTTGGTCTGGCTGGCACCATATCATTCTCCCCTTGTGCTTTGGGAGAAAATAAAGTACGAGCGACCTCTTTAAGAAATATTTATATCTATTTATATATATTTTTTTTAAAATAAGGTATGGTGCGTGATTAAAAGTTTGTTCACCAGTGCTATTTATATTGGTGTGATCAACATAACTTCATTACCCGTGAAAAATAACATGCCCGCATTTTCACCATTGGAAATGAAAATGGCACGGATGTCTCTAGAAGAGGCTAAATGCTGCGAAGCAACAGCGAGAGATGGCGAGCCTGTAAAATTGTCGCTGATAGCTTGGTAATTCGTAAATGTTTATTTATTTATAGTTTTAGTAATTGTAATTTTTTAAATTCTTTATTTAAGTGAGCCTCTTCATCAAACATCGCCTCTTCGCTCGTCTTTTACGAAACAAGATAAAAGAGTTCTCGCTAAAAAGGCATCCAAAGGTATTAAAGAGATTTTAAAAATTAAATAAATTATTATAATTGAATAATTTTTTGATATTTTGCAGAAGTGATTTATAAATTATCACGGACCAAGAGCAAAGAATCAAAACTGAATATTTCGCACTCAAAGTCTCCTGGTCATTCAGGATGGTAAAACTCGAATTTAAAACATTAAATTAAACGTAAAATAGGTCTTCTGCAAGGTGTCCTAGGTCATCGCCAATGCCATCAGCGAATAAACCAAAGTCAACTACTAAACTAATAGCAAGGTCTTTTACATTCATTTTTTTTTTTTTAATTAATAAACTTAAAATTATTATTTCACACAGGTTGACCGAAGGTTACGCTACGCGTCACGATCCGCCTTCACATTTATCACAAACAATTCGCATTATGAACCAATCTGCCAGCATAACTTCCATCGACTACTCTGGAAATGGAAAGACACTTGCGTGTGCAACAAGTTTAAATTCCGCTCACGTAATCAAAAGCAATGGCAAGGTTTTGAATTTGGCAGGACACAATGCAATCGTCAATTGCATCAGTTACAATTTAGATGGGTCCTGTATCCTGACAGCTTCCGACGACAAAACTGTTAAATTGTGGTCTTGGAGGAACCATTCCATGGTTATGGATATTCACGCTATTTTGAAAAGTCAACCTGTACTTAAGAACGTAGCTGAAGTCCACAGTGCAGTACTTATGACTATTTTTAATCGCATTGTTTACAATATTAACGTTATATTTGTATTTAGAAAGAGCAGTTGTTTGCCAAGGAAATCAAACACGCCCAATTTTTTTATATGGATAAGTTTATCTTGTTGACATCCGGAAACAGTATTTATCTTTATAAGTACAACTTAGAGCCGTCCAAGAGTAATTTGACGAAGTACGTTTGATGAAAATAATTTTTTGAGGAAAGTTTTTAGTTTTTATTTCATTATTTCAGGTTTCGTTATCGCGGTCGATACAAATTAGTCAAAGAATTTCCGGTGTCGGCTCAACAAATTCTGCACACAGCTGCTGTAAACCAATTCTACTCTTGTATCCTTTCCAAAATACGAAAAAAATTTAAAAAGAAAACGCAGTATAAATTTGACTTAATTTTATTACGAGACTTGGTTCTCTGCGCATGTTCAGACAGATCAGTTCGTATTTTCGACATGAATGTGGGAAGTGTAGCGCAACAAGTGTTTGACGTACACACAAAACCACCTTATAAAATCTGCTTAAACTCTGGATCAGCGTTTGCTGCACAACATCCTTCTGCTTATAACATGTTTCTAACAACCGCTGTTGGCGATAATATAAAATTATGGGATTTACGTAGCAACAGGTAAAAATATTCCACAATCATTTATTACCATAAATTACCATAAATTGTAATTTTTTGCAGATGTGTTCAAAGGTTTATCGGGAGCAATAACAGAGCTTTTCATTGTGGATTGCGCTTCAGTCCGTGTGCTCGTTACTTTGCTTGTGGATCAGAAGATAAATCGGCGTATATTTTCGATCTTCGTGGCGGTGCATATGTGCAAAAATTATCAGGTCACACTGATGTAGTTACAGACGTTGTTTACAAACCAGACGAACCAACCGTAAGTGTGTAGAATAGAATAATATTATTTTTTTTAATAGATATTAAAAATTTTATTGGTTTTTTTAACAGCTTGTAACAGCTACAAATGATGGTGTCGTATCGTATTTTGTCTCTTGAGATACCGTACTCTAAATATCCAAATTTGACTTTAGTGGTTGTATTTCATCATTAAATTGCATCACTGGATTTATTCGCAACCCTGAAATTTTAAAATAAACGTAGAAAATATGTAAATTTAATTTAATTTTCTCTATTTTGTACATATGTAACTTTGTTTAAACACACTCAGAAATGTCCGATTCCTTTGAATCGGATCGCAAAGCTTGAAGTAATTGGTTGAGTTGGTCATCTGACACGCACTTTTCTTTCTGTAAAAAACATTAAAATAGTTGCCACAATTACTTTTTTCATTGTACGGTATTTACTTTGTTTTTAGTTTGTTGCAAGGTTTCCAACTGCTCATCGATTTCTTTGAGAAACTTATTTTCTCGAAACAGTTTCACTTTTCTCAATTCTCTATTCAATTTCTGCATATCAACGCCAGTCTCTCTCTTAAAATAGAAAAATGGGAATACTTTGAATGAAAAAATTTCATTATCCTCACTTGAAATGCAGATTGCTGCGCATAAATTGTCTGCAACTTCAAATCAATTGATTCCAGGGTCGAGGAATCTTCCGAACTCAAGGTAAAACCTTCACCAGGATTTAATTGGATGTTTTCCTCATCATCGTGATCTTTATTTGCAAGGATTTCCTCAATCCTCTGTGCGTCGTCTTCACTTATTTTAATCGGATTTATGGTATCATCCTATTCGATTTTATTGACAAATTTTCACTCTCTAATTTTTTTTCATGTAAAAATTACCATTACCGTCTCTTGTATCTCTTGTATGTCACTTGCACTTTTAACCATTCTCGTGGACGTTTTCTCTTTACTTTTATTTTTCAAACTCGTCACAGGGCGACTCAATTTTCTTGGATTACTTAAATGAACTGCAATTATATATTCATATTTTTATAGCATTTTTTTCTATAGCGTACAAATATATATATTTATATATCTATACATTCATTTATTTTACTTACTATTTTTATAACATTTAGGTACTTTGACACGTTTGCCAGTCAATTTTGATTTCCCATCGTCTAAATATTTATCAGCACTTTCGGTCTTTTCACTCAAAACATTATCTAAATTGTTCATCTGCACTAACACATCATTCAAGGACGGATCTTTGTTTACAAGATCCATGTAAATCCCACCGAAATCACGAGCATCTTGAACACACTGATCCTCATCCGACAAATAATCACAGACACCAATTTCGTCGTCGTTTAAATATTTTTTCAAAATATCTCGTAAATCATTCAACTCAATATCTTTCAAAAACTCCAAACTAAGACCAGGAATATTATCGGAATACATTTCTTCCTCTTGACAACCATCTCCTACAAATAAATACTTCTTTTTTAAAAACAAAGTAACAAAATGTAAGAATAATAATAATAATAATAATAATAAAAACGTATACATATTTGTTTGCAGTGATTAAAAACAACCTACAATGCAACACGTGACAAACACAAATAAAATGCAGTGCGAGTAATACATTTAATATTATTTCTGTGCCAAATGTTTACCACTCGAATTCAATTCGTCACTCAGCTGGCTCTCACGCAGTTGAACCAATTGGTAGCCTTCGAGATCAGACAATTTGATGCTCCCTCTTTTCGGTCTCCAGGATTGAGCTTCTTCTTCCTCGTTGAAATTGAAATCAGATGAAGCCACACTCGACAGGGCAGAAGTGGACGACATTGACATGTCGTGTTTGATCGGTGGAAGAGTAGTTGTTGTTGTTGTTGTTGAGGTTTTCGTACTGAACATGTTGTAGTTCGGTATCTTTTTCCCTTTGGACGACTTAACGTTTTGTTTACCCGATTTGCTCTTGGATTTGCATTTCTCGTCTTCTTCGTCTGTGCTGTCCTCTGTAATTAACTCTTCTCCAGAAATCCACGATTCTTCTTCCTCCTTGAAAAGATAGAACAGAGTATTAAGTAATAGTTAATAGTTTATACGATCGCAAACAAACATCGTATTTTGGTTTCAGCTTCAACTGATCCAGATCTCCATAATAATCCCTTTCTGTTTTGGATGCCATTTTAGGATTTGTTTTTGTATAAAAATAATTTTTGATTTGAGGGTCACAACTCACTAAAATATTTGATCAAACGGCAATTTGACTTTGAATAACAAATTGAAGAGCAATTTTCGTTTAGAACTGCCGTATCATTCTAAACTTGCAAATCTGATGTTGTTTAGGAAACTTTGCTGTGCTCCATTTTTAAAAAATCAACTCGACACTGCCCTCTTGCGGCTGAAAACTGAA
>JAQFZP010000395.1:0-37897 GCA_034695745.1 Geophilus truncorum
TTTCCCCTTTTCAGCTTGCCGCCTAGCGAGAGTTGGCGTCCCTCGAAGTCACTTCTCGTCGCGCGCGGACAGTAGTAGTCGCGAAGATGAACAGATCAACTCTTTTCTCCTTTTCCATAAATGGATTATCCAATGTCAGTGTCGCCGCCTACTGAAAGTATGTGTAACTCGACTCACTCGTTTTAAAAAAATTGTTTTTTAAATTTTATAGTTATTATTTTAATTCTATTTAGATTTGCTTTAAAAAACACATAGAATGTAAAACAATCAAAATTTTACACGAGTATATAATTTTGATCACTAATGCATCAACTATAACTGATGTCATTATTAGATAAATATAAATCAATATTTTCTAAATGATTCTAACATCTGCCTTTAAGAAAAATGACTTAAACCATAAATCACGCTTTATTTGAGATTTTAAAATTCAGTGGCGCGACCGGCGAGTCAATTTCGATTGTATCACCTCAAGTGTTGATTTTCTCATTCCATCGACGCCGTCCCACACATCATAAATTCTTATCAAACGCGCTACACGTGTACAATGTCCCGCTAAAATATGTCTGTTCTCGATGGATAAAGCAACGACTCGAGAGCAATCACGTATGTCACGTGAATAAATGGTGCCATCTTATCATACAAGCCATTAAAAGCATAAAATTAATTTTTAGATGACTTGATTATATCTACTAACTCCAGTTCTTAAGTTTAGAGACAAACATTTTTTTTACCTTTAACCCTTTGAGCCCTATAACTATGTGTACACACCTCATTTCACGTATAGGAAAGGTTTTTTATTTTTGACTCAAAAAATCTGTAATTTGGTGGTTTTGTTCTTAATTTAATAATTGATTTTTTGTGAAAATTTCAATATTTTTGGTCTCATAGTTATTAAGTTATAATCAATTAAAGTTTGCTGCCCCTTGCTTTTCCAGCCTAAAAAATTTAGCAGTTTCACTGATGAGCTCTTACAAGGGGAAGCGATTAGGGTAACCAAACCTGATATGGAGAGGAAAGGAGGAGTAGGAGTAAAGGTTGCCATGACGATGACAAAAATCTTCTTTGTTTTAAGTGGCGCCACCTAGTAGCATGTTTGTTACAGCGCTCTAACTAAGAACTTTCGGTGTGTGGACATTTGTCCACACACTTAGAGCTTTACTCACTATTTTTTTTCAGGGCGCAAAGGGTTAAAATATCTTTTAAAAAACCATCGCTCGACGGCGCAAATTCCCAGTATAAAAAGCGGAAAATTTGAAAACATGTTAAAAAAATGTTACAAAGGTGAACCCTGAGAATTACTAAAGGAGCACGTGAGGGACGAAAAGCACCACCGCGAACAATGCCACCGTCTCAACCGTCCACTCCCAAAAACCCGTAAGGGACGAAAAGCGGCCCCGGCTAGCCACCACCGTCCCTCCGGCCAGTCCCCTGATTAACACAATCTATCTTATCATCCAGTCGTCAACTGTTTGCATCGACCTTTGCAAACCCGAAAGGCTTGTACCCTAGGTTCAGTTATACTGTATACCCCCCCCCCCCCGGAATTTTACAGTCACGTCTTCGGTGCTTCTGACTAAGATATTTTCACTTTTTAAAAATGTTTAGTAAAATATGGTTTAAAGTTTTATAATAAGCAATTAGATTTTAGTATTTTCTAGTGGATAGTAATAAAAAATAATGATTTTTGCAGTAAATTGAATTAATTTCACTGTTTTGATAAGATGTTATCTTTTTTACTATATTTCACTTGTTGTAACTGACAAGTGAGTACGATGACCTCGATTATTAGATGAACCGGTCAATAATCAGCACAACCCAATATCCCATCTATCAATTCCTTCTCTTTAACATCTCCAACCAGGATTGCAGCCATCAAACTTTGCCAAACGAGGATAAAGTTTCTATAATCTTTCACTAGAGGTCAGCACAGAAGCCATTAAAACCCCCGTTCGACAGACAACTGCTACAGCATCGCGCTTTTTAATGTCTCTCGCTACACACGTGGCGACGAACACGCGCCACTGCCAACACTTCCCTACTTTTTTTATTTTATTTGTTCGCGCATTTGTCTAATCTGTAGACTGTTTGACGACCTCGTAAAAATTACAAGTTAAGCTCGACTTCGGAGATAACAAGGCGGCCATAAAAAGTCCATGACTTCTGTGTTCAACACGCGATTCACGACCCCTTAGAAATTATTAATTTTTTCAGAGGTGTCATGAACGAGATATCACGTGATCCGCGTATCCAAAAATGGATCTCTTGGATCTAGAGTCATCTCGTATCAAGACATTTATTCTGTGACTTGAAAATCATCAAATAAAACTACGGAAACTCTAAAGGCACGACTAAATACAACAGAAACTTAGAACTAAATAAAAACTAAATACCAAACAACATGACTTTTGGCTGACGAATGTCAACAGTTATACCGTAAAATGAAGTAATTTTAAACGGTATTTTTTTTAAACTTGAATAACGTTTTAATCGATTGGCATTTTTTTGATCTAAAAACTTAAAAAAAAATTGCTGGTTTTTTTTTTTTAAGCAAAATAATGCAAAAAAAAAAAAATGGCTGCTAAATTCAATTACGAAGCCACTAAATTTTGAAAAATACTAAATTTAACCAAGTAAATGGCAGATTTGACTATAATTTTACTTTTTATATAAACTTATTCAAAATAAATTTTTGTTTAAATTTGAATGGATTTAACAAAACCCCATGTTAAGAGTACCGGTATTGATCTGCGCATAGTCACTAGGTATACCATTTCAGCTTCCTATTTTTACGTGTAACTGAGTTTTATCGCTCTTTCCCTTGCAACAAATAAAAAAACTTCATAACTTTAATTCTTTACTTGAAACTTGAAATGCCTTTACTATCTACCCTAGTGGCATTAACACAATTCCACAAGTGACAAAACGCATTATCTTTGTTGAGGAATCCAAGCATGGCAAACTTAAGTGACTTTTTATTTTATCAACAATATTTTAACAATTTCAGGCTCTAGTGCCTCTCTTACTTTACTTTACTGCCATCTGTGAGAAGAAAAAGACATTATTTACATGGATTTTGCAATTTCTAGAATATTAGATGGTCCTTCTGGGCTTCCGTACACTTTACTTGAAATGTTTATTTTAAAAAATTGTGTATTTTTATCTTTTTGCATGATCACGTGACAGTATATAATGTTCTTGTGATATTATCGGGATAACATACGAAAAATGTTAGATATGTAACAATGCTTAAAGATAATATTTTTAAAGTGCATTCTAAATATGGGGTTTCAGATTAATGAGACTTTTTTTTTGAAGATAGTAAAATCCAATGACTTAAAAGATTTTTTTTTTGAGAAAATTTGGCAAACAATGTGAAGGAAAAAATACGAACGCGGGTATTTGTTAGTTTTCATTAAGATTTCACCAGGGAATTGAAGCTCATTAAAATGTAGGAAGCAGAGATAAATTTTTCTTTTTTTTTTTTAGGTTTGTTGTTTACTCAAAGTTTTGAAAGGAAATTAGTATTTAGTAATAAGAATTGTTGAAAAGAAAATAAAAAGCTAAAAAATATTTCAGATGAATCTCTTCATCTAAAAATCTAACCAGTCTTTAGACTTTAAATCTGCTTTGTTTACAATTGAAAACAAATTCAAAAGTAGTGAATTAAAATATATGTTTACCTAAAAACAAAGTTTCTAGAAAATCATAACTGGTTCATCTAAAAATTCACCCAATCTCAATATTCCATTTACTAACATCATACAACACGGGAATCTGATCAGAAATATGACATTATTTATAATATGCTAAACATAACTAATCCAATTTTTAAATGGACCGGTCACAATTTCATTATTTCCACACTTTAAGTTTAAAAATTCAATTAAATTCAATATTAAACTTAAAATTTCATCATTTCATTTACCCCATTACATTCTACAATAACAACATTGTTTAAACTGTCTCATATTGTTTCCTTTATGAGGACCTATGGCACTTCTAAGCCCCAACTCTAATGTGAAATACTTCTCATCTGCCATTGAGTCTGTCATTGTACATCTCTTCAAAAGGTCACATGGCAGCATTAACCTTTGTTTGTGTCTTTTAAAGCACCACTCTTTGACTACCCGTATAAAGTTAAAAGAATTTTTACAGTACACAAATTTTTATAATGATGGTCATAATTAATTCTGGTCCAAAATTTCCACTGTTAATTGAAACCCGAATCATCCCAGCATGCAATAATAATAATAATAATGCATTTTCATGGACAAAAAACAATCCATGTTTTTTTTGCAAAATAAATAGAGTTTTATGAACATATCAATAGCAAAAAAAAAAAATTTAAAAATTTAAAAAATATTAAAAATTTAGTAAAAACTGGGACAAAGCTACAAACTTGCAAACATATGAACCAAAAACTTTGCTTATTTCTGAGTAAGGTAAATATTATTATAGATATGAATTTTAAATAAATTTAATGATAACAATTTTTCATCAATATTTTCCAAAAATCACAAAGTTGTTAAAAAAAAGTTGATGTGTGTAATTTGATAGTTCAGTATCAAGTTTTTGCTAACTATTATGTTATTTGATTCATTTTTATTTTTTATGCATGTGTTTTAAAGTATTGGATTTGCAGTAACCGGTCAATGGCCATCAGATAATAGACACTTGTTAGTTGATCCAAAGTGCGACTAAAACCGCACATGTCCATTGGTTCTTGAGTCAAATAGGAAATTGTGAGCCATCTGCTGGCAGAAATGGATCTTTTATGATGTCATTAGGTGTTGCACTGCAAACAAATTGTGTTTGGTGCATGAAAAATGCTCAATTTCACAAATGTAAGGATAAAATAAATTAGTTTTGGTGAGTGGGAAGAAATTGCTATAAATCTTGATGTTGGTTTAGTATCAATCATTAGAAAATTGTTGGTACTGGGTTCAGTTTTATTAGAATTTTCAATAATTTATGAGATTTTGGAAATTTTATCAGAAATAAATAAATCTGTAATATTTTTTACATTTTCCTAAGGATTTATAAAATCTTAATAAAATCTAGAGATTTGTAAAGATTTAAAGAGATTTACAAAAATTTACTCATGATTTATGAAATTTTAGAAAATTTAAAAATTTAGAAATAAATAACCAGAAATAAATAAATAAATCTGTAAAATATTTTGTAAATTTTCCAAAAAATTTATAAAATGTTAATAAAGATTTACTCAATGATCGATTTACGAAAATTTATTTATTTAATAAAAACTTATCAAAGAGATATAAAAATTTACAAGTACGGTACGGTATTTACTAAAAATTTAATCAGATTCACAATATAATTTTCACAAAATTTCAAATTTCTAATTAATTCCAAGATTTATTTTTAAACTCTTTAAATCTTAAATCAATTTTAACATTGCTCAAGTTAAAAATCCCTTTCGCTGACACTCAACAACATGTTCCAATAATTACTCAATAAATAACGTCTTCACATTACCACTTTCTAATGTCCCATTAATGACGTCATCTCTTTTAATCATTTCTAAGCAATTCCCTATTCTCACTTTCCACTTGTTTATTTATCACACAACTTGTTTAATGACCTGTGATAGATTAGAAAATTCAACTTGACTTCATTCCTGGCAAAACTTTCTCATCGATTATCCATTGCCACAACTCTGCGTCAATCCAACATTTTCATTTTTCCTTTATGAATATTAATGAAATATTTAATTAGATTATTTTAACTGAAAAGAAAAACGCACAATCAAATCCAACCACAAGTGCAAAAAAAATTAAAAAATTAAGTTGCTGTAGTCATTAGCAAGAAATTACAAAAACCACTTTGTTAATCTCCAAATCGTAGCCAAAAACCAAAGTCATTTATTGTTATCTGCCTCCAAGAGTTAGAAAAAGTTAGAAATTTTAAAATCCGCTCATAAAATCTCATTTGGAAAATGCAATTGCTGAAAGTCTGTTTTCCTTCGCTTTAAGCTTCAAAGTTGTTGGTTTTGTACAATATCCTATTTCTTTGGATTTAGTTTCACTATCTTGTTCCTGATCTTATCAAACATGCCAAAATAGTCAGCCATTGTATGTTTTTTGCAAAAATTTAAGAACTTGTACTTTTATAATCAATATTTTTCTTATATGACAAGCAGAAACTTTACTTTAAAAATATATAAAATATATTTATAAACCAAACTGGATGAAATGAAATAAAACTTTTAAGTTAAAAGCGAAGTATATCTATCCTTAAAGTTCAAATGTCAAACAGAAATTTTACAAAAATAACAGAATTAATATAAACACACTTATTAAGTTTAAATATATAATCAAGTAAAAATACCCAAAAGCTACCTTTTGTTTTATAAAAACTCCAATACTTCAAATCTATATGACATCTTTCTTTTTAACATCAGATTTTAATTATTATAAAACTCTATAAACATCCTTTATAACATTGCAATTGCTTGTAAAGTCACTTCTCATTTAAAAACAGTCTTAAATTTTTAATAGCATTTCTAGTGACAGTCATTACTTAAGCTGTCATTTTAATTCAAAAGCAAACTTAATGTTTGTAAACCTAATGCAATAAAAATTTCACACATGCAACAAAAATATTATTATTATCAAATAATTATTTAAATTAGGTAAAACTTGAAGTTGTTCTAACAGTTTAAAATAATTAAAAATACCTGTTTATTACAAGACTACAATCATCTTGTTGTTGTTGTTTAATAAAAATGGATCGAGCCAAAGAATCTAGTATCAAGAGTGGGAGATGGAGTATACACATATCCAATGAAAGCAGCCATTTTTACTAGTGTAACTTAAGCCATTTCTATTAGTGATATAAGTGATATTAGTGAGTGTTAATTGTAAAAAAGTTAATAATTGTTTTAATTATTTATTATTATGGGTTGGTATAGAAATAGTTGTTGTGGGGAGAAGAGAAGGATATCTAAATTACAATTATAATCACTTGATTTCTCTAAAGGTGGTTTTACACTTGCACGTAAACAACAACAACAACACCAAACAAATTGCTTTGTGCAGCCTGACCAATCAGATTGAAAACAGTTGATTCCTATTGGCTGAATTAAGACATTAAAGTTAAAGTTAACTCTTAATTCAAAACTAAGCTTTGACCCAGTATCCCACAATCCACCTTAATTTCTTCTTAAGTTAAGTGTGAACCCACCTTAACAAACTAAATAACTATCATATCATAAAGATTATTATGGTTACTGTAAATCTACTGGTTGGAAAAGAGTTCTTAATCAAAATAAAATTGCACTAATGACATAAAGTGTCAAAACTATTATACAAGTATGTACAGTACAATCGCGGTCACAAAAAATGTTCATTCCTTTATTCACTGGACTAATTGAACAGTTGGCCATCAGGAGATTGGAAACAGTCAATTGTCCCACGCGGACCAAAAATATATTTAGTGGCCCAATTTTTATATATTTGGAATATATTTTTGGTCCGCGTGGAAAAATTGACTGTTTCCAATCTACTGATGGCCAACTGTTCAATTAACCCAGTGAAAAAAGGAATGAACATTTTTTGTGACCGCGATTGTACTTACAAGAGTTATACAACCTAAAAAAAAAAAAAATATCTTAAAACATAACAAACTTAAACAACAAATACAGTAAATCCAAACTAAAAAAAAAACCCATAACTTATTTCAATTTCTAATATCTCCAGACCTTTTACCAAAGTTATCTAGGTTATAAAGTTGTATATTTAGAAAGAGGAACACGCACATCTGCGAAACCAATTTCATGGCCATCTACCGAGAATAATTACAACTACAATACTTAATCACACTAGTGCAGCAGTGAAGTGAAGTGATGAAATGAGGAAGCGACGAGTAATCAATCGATTACTCACAGTTATTGATTAGAAGTGCGGTTTCCAGCAAGATGCAATCATGTGATTAATAAGAACATTTCTGATTTTCATTCCCATTTATTAATCGCTTAAGTGCGAACTTAATAAATCGCTGCGGTTTCTACTTATCGTTGCCGTTAATTAACCACAGTCGACGTTATAACACATTAGCGCTCTACGTACTTGTGGCTTCCTGTCGTAGAGATAAAGAAAAATGTTTTAAACTTATGTCATTATAGATGATATGGAAAACAGTCTGTTTGTATGAGGAATAAAAGTAAAGATGAAACCTTATTGTAATAACATTAAAAGTTTTGTTATAATTACTGTAAAGTTTGAATATTTATGTAGAATAAATAATAAAATATTGCAATTAAGTTGATATTTTGTTATGGGATTTAATTGCGTCAAATAGAAAGTTTGGTGAGAGCAATTTAATGATGAGATCAAATGTTGCCTTTGACCTCATCTTCAACGTCATTTACTTTATAACTTTTTAACCGTTAAAGATAGAATAAAATTTTCAATTGCAAAGTTTTAAAGCACTATTCAATTGATATAAAAGTGATATTTAATTTACATGTTACCATAAGAAAAAATAGAAAAAAGTTTAGTGCAAAAATTACTTTAAACCTAAATCCAATTTTAAACATAACCTTAAATAAGACTCTTAATTATACGTCACAAAATAATTTTGAAAATCATTTGACGACAATTAATTATTATTTGTGATGAGTAAATTCACTTCAATTCACTTAATCTTTAAAATATAATAAAAATATTTCCGAGTAATAATGCAAATCTTTCCATAAAGCCGTAAATTTCACCAAGATCCATTACAAACAAGCGTCTTTTGAATACACTGCGGCATCACGTACACCTTGATCTTTTTCTTCGTTTCTCCTTTCTTTCTTTTCTTTGTCACCTCCATCACACTCAGTGAACATTTATATAGATCTACTCCGAGCACAGAATGTTGTGAATGGCATAAGGAACAATTTTGAGACTGAGTTTTCACTCACAAATTTCCCATCAACTTTGCACTAACATTTTTTTTTTTTATTTTGCAAGTTGGAAAGAGTGGAAAAAAGTTTAAATTATTTTTTGATGATGCCATTTTTTTATTTACACATGGATTTGTTTTTATTTTAAGGGCTCGAGCTTTGTGTTCGTTTTATCAATGTTTACGCTTCGCAGATTTCTTTTAGCGAAAGATGATGGGAAGCAATGGAAAATTGTGTTTATGTGTTTGACTTGACTTGACGTTGTTAAAGGGAAACTGTATTGATGTAAATTAGATGTAAATTTGTAAATTTACATTTACACTTTAGATGAATTTATGAAGTTATGATTTTGCAAAAGGTAAATGTTTGGAATTTGGTGTAAATTGAGTGTAGAATGTAAATTCTACTGCATTGAAACCTAAATGAGTGTAAATTAGATGTAAATTTGTACATTTGAATTTAAAATTTAGTTGAATTTGTGAAATTATGATTTTGCAAAATGTCAATATTTAGAATTTGATGTAAACCAATAAATAAGTGCATAATGTGTAAAAAAAATGATGTTAATTTGGTAAGTTAGGAATAAATACTGTATTCATTATAAGTATTACAAATGTAAATATCATTTTTCATATATTGTTAAAATGTAAAATGTCAATGTAAATATTTTATATATAGTAAATATGTATCTGTAAAATTTACTATATTCTTTACTACATGTGTAAAATTTATTTATATGATGATAATAAAAACTTGCAATTAACAATAAATCCAATTATTTTACACAATTTACATGACTAATTCAATTTTTTAAATTAAACTACATCTCCTTCACTCTAAATACAATATTAACTTTTAAACTACTTCATCTTAAACTTAATTTTCATCCTTGTTTTATAAAAAAAAAACTTTCAAAGTGTAACCTTAAAATTTAGCATAGAAAAACACAGCACGTGTAAAGCCTTGTTAATTCTCTCTAAACTGCATCTTAAAGGTGATGTGACACTTAAAAAAAAATTCCCAGCGCCATTTGTGGCTGCAACGCAGTTTAAGCGAAGCGACTTTTGGCTCGCATCATTTCGCCGATACGCGGCACTTTATCTTGACTTTCCAGAGTTTATCTTTAGTCCTGCTAAGCAGCTTAAAAGTTTGCAATGTTAAGGAATCCTGCTAAAACCATTCATAGATTTTCCAGATTAGCCCTATGGGATTAATTGTTTTCTCACTTGGACAATTTTTGGATGTAAAAGCAGTAATTTACAACATTAAAGCCATTCTAAGCTGGATATTTAGAAAAATGACAACTTTAATCTCAGAGCTTGTTTACTCAGCCACAAACACCCAGATATAAAAATCAACACCAGATGGCACTTTCGACATTAGCTAATTCCCCAAAAGGGAAGATGAAGTCAACTTTTGCTCTTTCATTCTTATCTACCAAAGTCAAAAGTTGAAAAAATAAAATTTCCTGTCAAATTTTTTTATGTTTCAAAATGTTTTTCAAGAAAATGTAATCTGAAAATTTTATTCATAGTCAAAATACTTTTGAATATTAAGTTTTAAACACTGAAATTGAGTTCAAGTGTTTGTAGGCTTAAATGAAAGGTCAACTAAATCAAATTGATTTATTGTGAAAATTTGTTTACATCTCTCAGATTCTTTTTGTTGTCATTTCTTTATGACAACAATAATGGTTAACTTTTTTCCCAGTAATAATTTTTCCCTAACTACATAATGGAACTTCCATGTAGTGGGCACAATCTCATTTTGTGCTTGACAAACCATTTAACAAGTGTAGCAACAAATTAATTGAGCAGTAACTTCCTGCTGCGTTTAATCACACGTGATCAATTTGTCCTACAGGTAACGCTGCCATTTTCCATTTCTCCCTCTTCGTCAATGAAACCTCAATCCGTTTTGCTTTGAAATGGGATTTCAAAGCGGCAGCCATAACTCTGATTGGATGCAACTGCATTTCGTACGAAATGGCAGTAAAGATGCAATCGGCTTTTCCGGTCCAACGAGTCCCAGGACAACGTTTTTTGTTATTCTTTTTCGGATTCGACTCGACCGGGCGTAGAAATGAGAGAAAAGCTAGTGTTAAGCCCATCAAAATCTGCCAATTTCATTTTCATGGTTTCCTTCGTGTCATCTTAAATGCACATGGCTTTCATTAATCTGAAGGGGCATATTAAATCTTAACGATTACACTCAAACAAATCGATGAGTGCAATTTTCAAAATGGTTCTTTTGTTTGCGACGATCAAAGCAGAGCCGAAGTTCGTCCGTTGGCTGAAATTTTTTTCTTATATAACATTTTCAGATATGAGATGGTTTTGATCTGATGTAAATGTTGAAAGTTGTTGATAAATAAAAAACTTTTATTTTCTTGGATATCTGTATTTGTGTTTGCTTTAACTTGTTTCAATCCAGTATATATAATAAAATTTTTTTTATTAATTTAAAAAAAAAATTGTTAAAGCAAAGTTAGTCAAAGATTCGTTTGAAATACTTTGTAACATATATCTCTGTCCACCGAATTTAGATTTAGTAATTTTTTTACGGTACTTTAATAAATGGTAATTTCAGTTGTTGAGCTGAAATGAGTTAAAGTAAATACCTTCTGTACCTGTTTTCATTGTTATTTTGCACCTACAATACACCTTTTGTCCCAATTCTGACTTTGCTTTGGTGTGAAATGATTATCTTAGACCAGTGTAATGTTAGTAAAATAGTACCAAAAGATGTTAAACTGTGGGTATAATAATGTGCCAATAAGACTAACAATACGGTACCGTACATTCTTACACCAGATAGATGAAGGTGTATTTTTGGTGATAAATATATTAGAGTGTAATTTTACATCAGTTTTGTCCCAATATATTTTTAAAGTGTACTTAACCACAGTTTTTCTTTAATCAATAATCCAATTTTCTTTAAGATTTCTGAAAATTTCTAATATTTGACAAATCTCATAAAAATAATTTTCGAACGGTATTTAATTTAGAGAATTCCAAGTAGAAGTTTTTCTTACTCAGGTTTCAACAAAAAAAGCCACTTGCTTTTCTAATATGAGCAGATGTCATCTGGTTGCAGCATTATCAAAAAACATGCAGTTCCATGCAAAACATTTTTCTGATTGCTTTTGCCATATGATCATCACTTGCACTGCAGTAAAGCCACATGTGCAGCTCGCAGGCATCATCTGTCATTAGATAAATTTAGTTAGCAAAAACTAACCAACTCACAGTTGCACCAACTAAAGATAAAGTTAACCGGAGTTTAAGATTTTTAGGTTTTTAGAATGTAGTGTGGAATTCAGTTTAAATAGCGAGGAAAAATGAATTAAAGAGTGGGAAAAGTAATGACGTGATAAATTCATAGTTTTTTAAGTGTGAAAATCAGGGAAAATAATATATAAATAAATATTGTTTGTGTAATCAGTTCTTAAAGTTATTCACCAATATTGATTAAAACTCTAAAGTTCAAAAATAACTAAAAATTCTGATTAAATTGTTGACACAAAGTTCAGCTCAAAAGGTCACTGTCAACTTTAATTTCAAGTCACTGACCCTTGATGTCTATCATTAGTAGTGATTGGAAATAAACTCACCAAAATCAGTGTCATTCTCTAATAAAATGTGACACGTGACCTTTAGTTATGATATGAGATCTAGCAATCATAAGCAAAGTTAAAATGAAAATTACAGAAAAATTTCAAGTATTTTTATCTGAAAGAAGAAAGTTATAAAGGTTAGATGTGAACGGTCAATTTTCACCGTTCTGCATTTTGCATGAAAATTGAAATTTTCAAGCGGCATAAACGTGAAATGAATTTGATTACAGAAATTTTATTAAAGATCAAGTGAATCAAACTGGTTTATAATTAAAAATAAATCTAATCATCACTAACATTAATTTAGTAAAATACAAAATACTCACTATTATACTATTATCATTCTTATCAGTTGAATTATTTATTTTTTTAACTAATTTATTATTTTTAGTATTTAATGATTCAATAACAAACCAATTAAAACTGAAATAAAATGCTGGAATTAATTGAATCCTCACTTTGATGTTTGTTTGCATCACATGAAATGTAAATACTCATCACAAGCTCAAATTAAGTCATGAGCCATAAATGTCAATGTAACAAACAAAACTAACAGACTTATATAAAGTTATAAACAACAATACTAAAAATCAGTGGTATTTAATGTAATTTTACTTTTAATGAGATTAAAAATTTAATGTTCGATGAAATTCATCGATCACTGCCACTTGAGATTTTTCTTAGATCATTAGTTTCCACTTCATGTCAGATTTAACCCAAAGCCAAAGTGTCAAAAATAACCACAGGTTATTGTTAGAATATTGAGTAACATTTTTCTTCGATAAAGTTGCAATCATCAACATTAAACAATATTTTTTTAAAAAGTTATACTTTTTATGAATAAAGCAAGTATCGTTTTTGCTTTAATTATGAGCAGAATTTGAATAATTTATAACAGACAGATCTTGATGTTTATTATGTGTATATTATGTAACAAATTAAAAAAAAATTATAAGAGTTTTATATTCTGGCTAAATATTTACAAATTACCAAAATTAAAAAAAAATTATTTATAACACTATCCATTAAAAAAAAAAAGCTATTGTCAATTACAAAAAAGTGATACAATAACCCTGAAATACATTTAATATATTACTTTATTATTGTAATCAGAACTTAATTAAAATTGTGATCAAAATTAAATATTAACATTCATTTCTAACAAATTTTACCATTATGGTCAAAGTAAAAATACTGTTAAATATCATTCTACTGTATATACTGTATACTATTTTAAGTTAATGAACTTTGTAGATTATTCAAGATTCAAATACCAGTATTAAAAATGCTGACACTTTCTACTAAATCAATAATGCATTAAATTATAATAACCCCTAGAGAAATAATGTAAACTATTATATGAATACAATACACCATTTGATTCTTCTCAATAAACAAAATTCAAACATATTCACTTCTCAATTTAAATTTAAATTTATATTTACACTGACTGACTCAGTTGAATTTGTCACATAAATTTTGTTGAACAACTCTATATTGACTTGCAAATCACATTTGGTCCACTGCTTTGACAACCATATTGGCTCAAAGCAGACTCAATAAATGCTTAAATTGCCAAATCAATACCACCATTAAAATTGTGTTGAAAAGCTTAAAAGCAAGACTGTGCTGCAAGCCATAACCTCTTTTCATCTTGACCAGCCACTGGACACTGAGTTTATATGAAATGTGGAGTTTTTTTTTTCTTTCGGTGTCACTTTTACAACAGAATTGGATATGAGGGTGAAATGAAAATATTGACTTGTAGTTTAAAGGACATAGCCCAGTAGCAAGACACTCTTTATTAGATCTCATAGAAAAAGTATAGTTAATAAAGAGCAAGTTTTCAACTTAATAAAATAAGTCACCGATCATTTTGAAAACCATAAATCAACATTGGTGTTTGTTCTTTCGATAATTAAAGCGATAGTGTCATGATTTTTTTTACTTTTTTTATGTAAAAAAATGTATAGTTTAATTCATGAAATTTAATTTTTTGCAGAAATATATTAAAATTTCTAAGTTGAATGTTCGTTTTTTGGTTTGAACTCATTCTCGGTCGGTCGTGACGTGATAATTTGCAGAGTCTAATTAAAAATTTAACAACAGATGGCGTTGGTTAATAGGTTAGAAAAACGCTTGTTAAGGATAAATCGTCACGACTTCTCAGACCTGTTTAAATTTTGTTTTTCCCAACACAATTTTTAAACAAATGTATAGCATAAAAAAAATTTAATGAGTTTTTAAAATTTTGGTGAAGAGTTGACTTTCACCAAAATTTTGAAAAAAAAAAATTTTCGGGACATTATCACTTTAATTTATTGTATTGAAATGTTGATGACGGATCTTGATTTTGATGAGAAAAGTCCCAAAAAAGTGTATAAAAAAGCTAGTTTATTCCACAGTTTGTGGGATATAGACTTAACACCATTCCACCTTGGCTGAAAGTAAGGCATCACTGATAAAAATGCCCTCTGTGGGCCAACATAACAACTATAGTATTTTCTCAAACAACGCTTGGGTCTCAATTAAGGCGCCCCCAGAGCCACTAAAAACAGTCTAAATAGACCTTATTGAAACATAAAGTAAGTCTTAAAAGTGTTTAGCATTGTTTATAGCAACAACAATGCTAAAATCGATCTAAAACTAAACTCCGTCTCAGTCCAACTAAAAATGTTATCAAGATTTCCAATTGGTCAAGCAAAAATTCCACCTCACGATTGGTCAAAAGCCTAATATCAGGATTAATACAACAATACGGTAGACAAGCATTTTTTTTATAAGTTGCAAAAATAGGTCAAATATCAAAAGTGATCCCATTTTTGAAATCCTCACACAAACATTCCTATTCTTCCATTCAAACATCAATTCACAATTCCAAACATTTTCTCTGTTATTTGAAATTTTCATCAATATTCAAAAGGAACAATTCGGCCATCGATCCACATTGTTACCATATAAATACCAAATTATAACAAATGTATCTTCCAAACACAGAAACAAGCAAACAAATTGATTTCCTGCAGTTCTGTCTCTAAACCTGTTCTATATGATACAATAGGACACCAAAGCAGCTGTTCCAACACATTCATCCATCTTCTCTTCATACATATTGCAACTTGACCATAAAACAAGAATAAAGAAAGAGTAAAAATATACCACAAATCCTCAGACAGACCTTCTGGCTTTCACTATTAATAATTCAACAATAAAATCCATTGTTATAAAAATCACATTTGCCATCTTTTTATTGTCCAAATTGATTTTTTTGTTTGTTTTGAAGATCCAATTTTGAGAGATTTGGC
The DNA here is from genome assembly GCA_034695745.1 of Geophilus truncorum. Classification (NCBI taxonomy): domain Eukaryota; kingdom Metazoa; phylum Arthropoda; class Chilopoda; order Geophilomorpha; family Geophilidae; genus Geophilus; species Geophilus truncorum. Next base: position 15,833 of record JAQFZP010000395.1, read on the forward strand.
AATAATGGATAGCGCAGCGCTCTTTTGATCTAGCCGAAGCCGAAGAGCAAAATATGAGGAAAAAGGATTTTGATATTTTTATTTTAGCAAAATTTTCCACTTTGGATGCAGATTACTCCAGACAAGAAGCACATCGCAGGTAATTTTTTTTTTCGGTGTCGTGGCTCCGCTTAATATTTGAGAAACACTTTGGTTGGATTTATCGTTGCAGCGAACATGTTGGATTGTCGTTTCGTCGTTGTAGATTCGCTTCTGAGAGGGTTTTCATGTTGCACAGAGGTTCAAATCCTTTAGCCCTAATCTTGGAAAGGAGGAATAAGTTCTTCAGTTTCTTTTCTTGTTCTCTCTTGTGTTAGAGTGATGTAGATGAGATGGAAATGCCATTGGGTTGTTAAAGTGTTGTGGGACTGTTTTGTGTGGATGTGGGTGATGCTACTTAGCATTTTATTATTAGCACAAAAATATTTTTTTTGGTGAATTTATAATTAACATTTTCTCTTACATTATATATGAATGAAAAAAGTAAGAATTTAATGTAAAATTATAACAATTTTTGCTAATAGTCAACTCCCTCATATCCGGACATAGGGTGGGACTTGGAAAAGTGGCCGGGTAAGAGAGAGTATTTAGTGTAAAGAGACATTAAAAGAGGTCGAGACTTTTGGCCGGATAAGAGAAGTTGGCCTGATATCAGTATGTCCGTATATTTGAAAGTTGACTGTAATTCTATTGTGTTAATTCTAAATGCTAATTAACTTGTTAGCATTAACATCAATAAAAATTTGAATAATTATAGTAAATATTACTTTGATGATCAATTAAGTTATGTATGCTAATTAGCATGCTAATATTAACATTTTAAGCTAACTGTTTAGATAAATAAAAATAATAATCTCAAAGTGTAAAATTTACTTGGTTTGCAATTCGATCTCAAGTTTTCACTTGACTATTGATCCATCGACAAGTGTAAGTTACGTTCGGTTGAAAGAATCAAAACATTAATTGACATTAAGCACAGGAATTAATATTTAAGTCGAGCAATTGAAATTGGAATTGAAACTAATATTAAAACAAACTTCACTTGTTTAATCTTTTTAATTGACAAGTGAACAAAGAATACATTGAAATTTTGCAGCAGTGAATCAAATTACATTTCAAGTAAATCTCTCTAGAATATTTAATTTGAAAACTAAGTCAACATTATTTCTCTCTAAATTCCTTTCTCTAAAACTTTAATCCATATCATTAGTAAAATAAATATAACAATTAACCATATACTCAATCTCAACAAACTAATTGATAGCTACACCAAACATTTCATTCACAAGAAGAAACTAAATTAGCTTCTAGCTGTAACCATGTAAAGTACAGCTAATATGCTAAAATTAGCAGTTATCATCAACAATATTCCCAACAATTGGCATTTGTAACATTTACATAAAAAAATATAACTGGTAAAAGTTAAATACAGCATGGCATTAATGATTTTAGCATGTTAGCATTATTAAAATAACGTATAATTCCCTTGACACTGTCAACATAATTTAAATATTTTTAATATTAGCAAAACAATGCTGATATCAAAAAGTATCATAATTAAAATCATTTCCAATTTCAACATAAAAAATAAAAAACTAAATTATAAATTTTTTCTAACATCAAAAAAACTTCAAATATATTTCTACAAAACTTGGAAAGAGATAATATTTAATTAAAAAACTCCAACAATAACAAAGTAAACAAAGAAATCATTTTTTTTGCCTCTTCTGTTCCTTTTGTTCTTTGCAGTCATCATTCCACGTCTTATTGCCACTGCCCCAATCAAAGCCATTCTTGACTTCCATTTAAGTTGTAGAAAAAACATTCTTAAAAATAAATTCTGTCTATTTGCAATCAAACTGACAATTCTATTCTTTCATCATCTTGTATTACATGCTTTAAGAAAAGATAAGCTGATAAGAAAGCATCTTTATCATCGTAAACAAGTATCTTGATGTGTAGTTACTACACTTACAACTGACACCGACCCAAAGTTATTTCCAACATTTTTTTTTGCCCTTTGTGCCCTTTTCAAAAGTGGAAAAAAATAATGCCGAAAAAACTTTCGTGTTTTCAAATACTTTGTAAATAAGTTAGTCATGTGATATATTGATAATTTGACCTTGCCATAATTTTAAATTTTGTATAGGAAATTCAAAGTTATCGCGGTCGATGATACAATATAATGTAGATACATTGTACTACGATACATTATCATCATCTTAAAGATGGTGCCACCTCTTAACAACAATTCATAAATCAATTAAATTAACATTGCCACATGTATGTTCCTTATTCTTTAATGTTAAAAGTCTAAAAAAAATAAATGTGTGTAATAGTGTAGATGGATATTTAGCTAAATGTGATGAGATTTGTTTAAACTTTTCTCCTAGAATGAAACTTGGCACTAGTTATACTCCTGTGGATAACTGTAATTTGCTGGTGTGCCCTTGAGGAATACAATGGTCATGTAATTAGCTCTTGAGTGTGGTCACAATTACAGCATGTGTAAAAAAAATACCAATTTTGGACGAAAGGTTCTAGTGTGTAATCAGCAAACACTAGTACTAGCCCAGGTTAATCCATAAAACTCACCAGTGCCACCAGGTGACAAAATTAAACATCAATAATGTAATTCTTTATTTGACTAAAGATATTTTTTTAATTAGTAATTTTTGAACAATTTGAGCGTGCTCAGTTCATAACCCTTGTCAAGTGTAGTGAAGACAATAGCTACATTCAAAAACTTAGTGACGTCACTTCCGTTTTATTGGTGCATTCAACCAATTAGAACGCTCACTTCTTAAGACAACACACTGTTTAACACAACTAATCTTTTTGAATGCAGCTAATTGAAACTCAACAACATTTAATGGAATCTTATATCAGACGAAATTCATCTCCTTAGCAACAGTTGCTAAGTCCCATAAACAATATACACATTAACGATAGATTTAACGAAAATTTGCCCAGTTGCGCAGTTAGAGGTCAAACCAAGGTTAGCTCAATCATACTTTCCCTTTCTCACTCTTCCTACTGCGCATGCCCATAAGTTTTCCTTTCTATGCATCCATTTCCACCAGAGAAAGAAATCTGGCTTGTGCATCATTCTTTTTACACCTTACACTTCGTTCAAGCTGCACATGTGAATCTAGATCCACAATCAGTGTGAAGCAATACTCGATTTGCAGATCTAAATTCAAATTTAAACTGAAAAAAAAAGTTTTTTTTCTTATTTGGATAAATCAGGTTTTGAAATCTTTTGAAAAATTTGTTTTTGCAGTGATGATGTTAAATGTTTATCAATTTTTAGTGATGAGTATTGTTGATAGCTGGCAGACTATCTTTTACAATGCTTTTGCATTTGTGACTAGATTTTAGAATTGAGATAGAGTAAGTTAAGAACATAAGAAAGATTATCTATGGCCAGAATAGCCACTGGCAATCTTGACCAATATTCACTCACTCACTAGGACTTACAGCCAAGTATAAGCAACCAGTTGTGTATAGCTAAATTGTAAGCTTAATATAACAATTCTGCAAATACCACCTGGTGACAAAACTCATCAATAACTAATTAAACCCTTAATTACTCAATATTGGTTTATGTACAGGGTATTTCAGTCCAATATCTTACAAGGTAATAAAGATATTTCTATTTTCGTTTTGAGATCAATTGAGAATCAAAATTAGATACCGTATATCACATTTTATCACATTTTATCTCTGATGAAATTATCCAAAATGCACTTTCTTAATTGATTGAAATAGAACAAAACTTCCAATTAGAAAGTTGTAGCACACCATTTACTTAATCCCTAAAACAATTTTTAACTTTTTTATTTTTCCTAACAAAAATTAGAGAAAAAATAATTCAAAGTTTTTAATTTTAATTCTCTTGTGTACTTTCACTTAAAAGTAAACTCTTCCTGATGCACTGAGATATTGCAAATACTCTAAAATGCATTTTTTTAATTTCTAATTTTTTTTCCTAATACAATGATTGAATCGACAAAAACGTAATATAAAATAATGTTCTAACTTGTACTAATTTAATATACATTTTGCAAAATTTATACTTTTCTAACATTAAAAAATCAAACTTTCAAAACTTTTGTACAAATTCTACCAAAGTTAGACTATTTAAAGCTCAAAATTTAAAAAATTTAAAAATCTATGTAATTGTTTTATTTAACATTGTTAAACATGAAAATGCTTCAATTTCCATTGATCGACAAACTTTCCCTGACAAACTAGAGTGGTCACTTGTTGGGATTAGTTGCCGTTCAGCTCGCATGGAAATCTAGTAATTGAATTCCTAGCTAGAACCTCCAAGAGTCCAACCTTTCCAATTAATCTTCAGCTGAAAGAGGCAATCAAATTCCACCTAGAAAAATGCATTTCATTCACTCAAACCCATGTTTTCCAACTCAGAGTTTTAATCAGTTTGTTCAAGCCTCGTGGATCGTAAATCGTCGCCGCCGAGACCCGTTAACACTCGGATTATTGATTTATGCAACGAAATGGCTGAAAGGCATTAAATATTTGTTTTAAGTATTAATTTTTTATGTCCTCTGATAATGACATGAATTTATGAGGTGAGCTGATTGGTCGAATAAGATTGACCGGTGTCACCTTTTCGCTCTTCGAAGCAAAGTAAAGGAAAATGAAGTTAGTATCACAGTTGGTGGTTGTAAATTGAAATTTACAGTTTTACTAAAGTGATTTATCACTTTTAATTTCTGCTGAGATTCCATGAATCATGTACAGTAGATGTCATGAATGCAAGATGAGGTTAATTTAATAAATGAATTGGGGATTTGGGGATTTGGGATATTTGGTGATTCGAAGTTGTCGTTGATTTTGTGAAATACCGTATGAGTCAAAACTTTTCGAAAGTAAAATATTTTAGCATCAGAAAAATATAATTTTCACAGAATGTATATTGATTAAATAAAACCTGTTGTAGAGCAATTTAGAATTACACTTTAGCTATAATTTCATAAAAGGCTTTTGCAGAGAAAAAAATGATAAACCAGCTGATATGATATTTTAGAATACAGTATTTGAAATTTCTTAACAACTAAAATGGAAGAAAAATTAAAAACTAAGATTTAGAACGCTCAATTATGAGAAACTTTTTTCAAATTGGATGTTGGGTCTAGGATTGTCTAACAAACAAAACCAAAAAAAAAAAAAAAAACAAAAAAAAAAAAAAACCGAAAATGATACAGTACTATGCGATTGTTGTCAACTGCGAATTTTTTCCAAAAAATCCTACCATTTAGAATTTTTTTTCAAATGTCACTAAACTTCATGATCTTATAATAAATATAAATTTTTTACATTTCTTAGAATTCTAGTTGCTATAATTATTTGAAAAATTATCACTACCGTATATTGTTTTTTTTAAACAATCTCAGACCCATGTATTCAATTTAATGTTTCTCGAATAATTGAACGGTTCAAAATTTATTAATTTTTCTTCCCCAAGTTCTTGAGATATAATATTTCAAATATTCTAAAATGCAGCTTAAATGGAGTTCTAAATTATTTTGTAAAATTTATATTTTTCTAACACTAAAATTTCCAACTTTCTAAACTTTCTTCGCGTACTTGTCGTTCTCAAAGTGTTGTTACAAGAAACGAAAGTGAGATGGAGAATTGAGTTTTTCTTGTTTTATCTTCTTTCTTTGAAAACATATTGCTTCAACAGTGGTAAACTGTCACTGGAATATCAATAGGATGAAATCCAGCAACCGTCTGCCGGTGGAATCACTAACTAGTCTCCGGTCAACTGAATGTGTTTAAAGATTGACCCTTTAGTTACTACCATTGTACCTTTATACAGTCAAAGCAAACAAACTTCATTTTAAAACACAAGTAACAGCTACATTTTTCAATCACATTTTATGAAAAGTTTGTTGTCTAAATATCAAATTAATTTTAAGATACTTTAACTTTTATGTCAAGCATTTTTGTTAAACCTTGAACAATTAAAAATTAGAAATAAAATTTGCTACATTTCATAAATATAATAAGTTATAATGCAATATTTTGAAAATTTAGAAATTGATATTATTTAGGAAGCAAAACATTCTTAACATTATGAAGTATATTTTTAATTAAAAATTCACATTTTGCTACTTATAATGAACATTTCTAGATATAAACATGTGAGAATTTCTGGATAAAAATAACCCAAGTGGTGGCCAATGGTGTGCTGAAGTTACAGTTTTCACGATATTGCAACAATAACCCCCATCTGAGCATTCAGAATACCACACAATTACAATTAGTTTCATTAATTTTGCTGAGTTACCCCTTCGAGGGAAAACACTGAAAGTAGGTCGTTAATCCCTTATTATTAATCCATTATAGTAGAAAACTATTAAGCTATGGTAGGAAAGCCTAACCAGAAAAGTCTCATAGGATTTTAAGGGGCATATAAGGGCTATAACTTTATTATTAATAATTTTTTTTACACAAAAATTAGTAGTACGGTACATGAGAATATGAACAAACATGGCAAGAAGAAAATTTTTTTTATTAACAAATAAAAAAAATTCCTGTTCATGTTTATGTTGTGTATAAAATTTTACCATGGTTGGTAATGGAAGGGTTAAGCTTCGTACACTGCAAGTGTAATAATGAGAAAATCAATAAGGATTTAGTGTTTTAAACTTGTGATTTACTTATATTTCAGTTGCACATAAAACAGGAAGTGGGTAATAAGAAAACAAGATTTGGTGTATAATGGTCACAGTGATGAGTAACAGTTTCTCTAGATTTAGGTAATTTTGTGTGACGAGTGATTTCGCCACTTATTGTTGAAATTAAATCTAAATTTGTTATGTCTTGAAATTGTTATTGTAAACTTTATATTTTTAGTGAATAATTTTGTTACTAGGTGGTAAAAACATCAACTTATGTCATACTTGAGTATGGGATCATTTCTCTATTGCTTGATAACAGAAAAGCAGTGCAAGTGCAAGATTTAGGATTTAAGATTTACTGAATCCAACAACTAGAAATGTTAAATAGAAGTAACTTATATTTATAAATTTGATTCATAAATTTTGGTGATTTACTTTGATGGATTCACAGTTATCCATAAATTTTGGGTTTTTAAATTCTAAATCAAGCCAAGATTTAATAAATCAAATCTTACCACTAAAGATTTACCTTAAGATTTAAGATAAATGACACACATTTAGACTAAATCTGAGAAAAACTTAATTAATGAGAATAAAAATCACAAATTCTAAGATCAAGTTAATTTTTCAATTAATTTCCACCCACAGAAAAAAACTGAAATTGGACTAAATCAAGAACTGATTTCATAAATCTCACCAACATGAAATCAAAAATTCAAAAATATTTACTTAAAAAAAAAACTCCAAAATTCAAAACCAAATTTAAAAATCACTTGATTCAAACCCTGATTCCCTGATTCATCTATAAATCACACAAAGATTCAAAGATTTTCCCAAAAGATTCATTCTTACCACATACCAAAATTGAAAATTCAAATCTCGAACTGTTAATTCATCAAAATCAATATTAGATACACTTATTACTATTTAATAACTTCATCTGTCATTCGTGAAGACGTCATTAACCATAACTAAATAATTTGTTACAAAAAGTTGTTACTCACGTCTCACGTGTTTCGTCTGTCACTTTGTCCCTCTACTGCCATAATCCAAGATAAATCTGTCACCGATGTCGTAATGTCAGTTCCTACACCATCAACTTGTTGTTGTTTGCCCGGGAATAAGTCGATGAGTCGCCGGTGGGTCACACAACAGGATAAGATCCGACGCAGCACGTGAACCAAATGACAACTTTGAGTGCTCGTAACGTGAAATGTGGTTAGTGCATTCAGCGCCGCCCCGTGACAGAAAGAGGAAGTTGTTTTATTTTTAAAAATTGTTTTTTTTTTTTTGTTTTTTTTTAGTAAAAATTAAATGGTTTAACGTGTTTTCAAAATTATTCTTGGGTGTTTTGAGATTTTAGTTTTTGATTTTTAGTTTAACAAATTGACGCAGTGGCGCTGGTAGTTGTTCGTTGTTTAGTATGAGTATAGACCTACATACCATATCAATTTATATACGGTAACCAATTCATCCACTATTAACACTAAATAACTAAACAAACAATACCTTTGACCACCATGTTGTAACTTGACCATTGGAAGCGGTCGTAGGCCGTTTTCTGCAATGGAGTACCACTAAACTGCAAACACTTATACCAAAAACCTGATAAACCAATGCCCAAACACCGATTTAAAATTGAAAATAATGTATCATTTTAAAATACCGGTATACATCTTTTTAATTATAATTAATGCTTTTATTTTATTTATCTACCATAGCTTTGCTTGTATTAAAAAGTTTTAAATTGTTTACAGTCAACTCTCCCATACCTGGATGTAGGCAAGACTGGGAAAAAGTGGCCGGGTCTGGTAGTGGCCGAGTATAGCAGTGACTCTTCCATATCCGGCCACCCAGTCATTGGCCGGGTATGGAAGAATTTTTATAAAAATAAAGCTTTATATTTAGCTCAATTGATTTTATCGTGTCTCGAATTCACTGTCTTGGATAAAAGAAGTATTTTCCATGTCATTTGTTTACATTACGGCTGGCGCCATTTTTTCGCTTGTTGCTATGACGTCATTTTTTGAGTAGCAAAAATGAGGTGAGCTAAATATAGAGCTTTATTTAAACAAATGTCACGGTAAATGTTTAGTTGGTCAGGTTTGAAGGTAGAATATGTAATTGTAGAATTATAGACAACTTGAACCACTTTGAATTTCTTTAAATATTATTATTATTATTCATTATAAATACACATTTTCAATAATAAATGAATATTTTTTCTTCTTTATCCCACTCTTCATTTGCCAATGTTAGTTGAACATCCCTTTTCAAATACAGCAGTACACCTAATTAAAATAATGTAAAATATTTTCTTGTTTATAAAAATCATGAATAAATTGAGGTTATTGGATTTAGTCAATTACTTTACAAAGCATTCATAGTCTTCACCTGAGCAACTGAAAAAAGTAGCAAAATAACCATTAATAAAAATTAGTAAATTAGACCCAGATAATTTGCAGATTATCTCTACAGACATTTTCAGCAGGAATTGCATTAAAGACAAAGCAAACCTACTTGTCAAAGCAATTTCGGTGCTTTACCACTCGCTTGCAAGTGTTGCAAGGCACACAACTGTAAAGAAAGATAAAAATAATGAATGAAATTGAGATTTTGTCATTACAGTCGAATCCTGTTATAATGAAGGTCAAGAGACCGCAAAATTCGTTCGTTATAACGAGACGAATTAGTACGCGATTTAACATTAGATATAGGAATTTAGAGTTTACCCGCGGTTTACCCGCAATTTGCGGTACAAATTTTGAAACAGAAACCGCTTTGCGGACGGTTGCGGTTGAAAACTTTTAAAAAGCGGTGTTTTTCGATAGACCGCTCAAAAAAATTGACGAATTTTTAACACTATAACGTTTTATTGACGTCATTCCATAATCCATATCGTCCATATCGACTTATGACGCAACACCGTGCGTTAACCCTAGTCTTGAAAAAGGCATTTTGTTCGATCAAATTTTGATGTTTTGGATAAGTAACGGATCAACTTATAAGATTTTGCAGCCAGTTGCGATCTGGATTTTGTCTATTCCTGCTAAAGAGACATTCAGCCAGAACAATTGGATAATTAATAAACGTCGAATTCAATTGCCACCAAAAATTGTAAATTATTCACTTGTTGTAAAATCATTTAAGCGAAAAAAAAAAGTATCATTAAGTTAAATTAATTTAAAGTTTCAAATTTCAAAGTAAATAAAGGAAAAATATTAAAGTTTATAATTTACAAAAAAAATAAAAAATTATTTAAAAAATAAAAAAAAAGTTAAACTATTTTTTTAAAATCCGCTTGGTTCACACTACATCAGAAAACACTACAGAATAGACAAACTGAATACCCACAATGCCTTATTTTCTGGTCACACGCATACATAAGGATAAGGTAAAACAGGTGGAGTCACTGACCTTTGACACTGACGTCATAGGACTGACGTAATGTGATTGGCTATTTTCACAAATTCTGTTTTCTGTTGTGTGTTTTCTGGTCAACTTACAGGAAGTGACATCAAACACGACGGAAAAAAACTAACAAAATTCTGTTTTCTGTTGTGTTTTTCTGGTGTAGTGTGAACCAATCATAAGAGTACTTTCAACTTGAAGCACAGGCGCAAATGTTGAAATGCTAAAAATTAGTCTTGATTGGCTATTAGCTGATACCGGTACAGCTAATCTGATCACTATTTTAACATGTTATAACTACAGTTAAAAGAAAAAACTATATACGGTAATTTTACTTTTTAAAGCAGGCAGTAACTTCAGCAATATCATCTGATAGACTAAGAATGGCAGGAAGTCTGCGTCTAGAATTTCTACATCTATAAGAAATAATGAAATAAATAAATTGAGATTTTTGGTGCAACAAAAATGTAATGCATAAACTCATTAGATTTAAAAAGAATTTTAAAAAGTTTTTGACAATGGTATTTAGATTTTACAGTATGGTATTTAGTTTAAACTTAACCAGTTTTGCTTTAAGATCAGTAATTCTAACCCTCATAACTTTTAACCGTTTGAGAGAAAACAATACTTCCAATTAGAAAGTTGTAAAGCACCATTTAATTACAAGTTATCTAAAACAGTTTTTAATGTTTTTATTTTTCTGAACAAAAATTGAAGGAGAAAAGATTCAAATTTTTTAATTTAACCCTTCGATACCGAGCCTGTGTAAAAGTTGTACACAAATTCCAAACGTGAATAGGAAAAGTTTTTATCCTTACAAGATAATTATTTTTTCTTCGGGATTTTGTAGTTGTATTAGTAACTCATGTTCTGCTCAAATTTTGTTCAAAAATTATTATTATTAATAAAGTTATAGCTCTTGCAAATTGTGTGCCCCTTAAAATCCTATGAGAGATATTTAGTTGGGCTACCCAGCAAAAGGGATGGGAGAGTAAAAGGGGAGAGCATGTGATGACCTACTTTCAGTCTCTCTTCGAGTTTGGAAAAGTTATACTTTAAATTAGAGGAACGGGATTAACAACTGTTTTAGATTACTAGGGTCCTGCAGCCACTTCGCAGGCTGTTCCGTGGTTGCACCACAGAGGTTGTGCGCCATATTGGAAGATGTCACGATCAATGAAAATGCTGATATTTTCGACCAATTGTTGAACTCCCTGACCGCTCCCAGAATGCCTTTTAATAGTGGACTTCAAATTAGTATAAAGGCGGATTCACACTAGCAAGTCAAAGTCAAAAGCAAGTGTTCTTTCTTGCCTTCTCGTTCTTTCTCGTGCAAGTAGCGTGATTTGTCACACTTGTAAAAACATTCTTACTCATTTATACATAAAGTTCTAAAAATTGAACTTTATGTAAATGAGTAAGAATTTTCATTTAAGTCAGCCAATCACAAACGAGATGGTTTTGGGCGTGACGTCATTTTTGAAGCCATTTGATTGGCTTAGAACGTAAGAATGTCCTGCTCATTCTTAAGAGTGTGAGCACAACAATGCTTTCACACTTTTGCATTGTTGCTTTCTACTTTTTACTTTTGTTTTTGAAATGCTAGTGAAAATCTGCCTTTACAATCTGAATGACCTTGAAGATGAGGTGTAAAGGTCAAATCTGATATTTCTATCTAGTGTGCCACAACCTTCAATCAAACTGCAACTTTAAGCCTAAAAAAATATTTCTATTCAACATTAATTTCTAGTTAGAGTTTACTTAACTCCACTCATACTGTTTTACGTTTAGGCAATAATAAAAATAATCTTGTAAAAAAAAAAAATAACACTTACTGCTCGTTACACTTGTCTATCTCAGCTTGTGGTATGCATTTGAAACAATGCAATGCGACACACTCCTCTAAGGTTACGGCTTGATTGAATACTACTCCGCGGATTCTGAAAGATATTAAACGTCATAATGTGAAATATTTACTGGGAATACTTTCATTATTTTTTATTTTTGGTTTTAATGCCTATCAGAAACAGATATTCTAGTGACAGTTTTTTGTATTGAAGTGATAGTCACGAATTATAATTATTATTATTATTTTAATTTTGGTGAAAATTGAATCTGTTGTTGTTGTTGGTTTAAATATGGAGTTCAGCCAGACGCTATATTCCAGGGTGGAGAACGGAATGGGAAAAGCCCCACGCACGAGAAATGGAGAATGCCCTACTCCGAAGAGAAGGGACCACAGTTCTCTCTTGGCACCACAAATGGTCCCAGGGGACACCACGAGGAGGTGGAGAGGTGGATTTACGTCCCCCAAAATTGAATCTTTACCACAATTTAAAAAACCCATATTTTTTTTTTAAATTTTGTTTTTATGTCATAATTTTATGTTTTAAAATTGTGGTGGGAAAAACGGAATTTGAACAGACCTGAGAAAACATGACGAAAAAAAAGGGAGTGCGACTAATCCTTTGCCGCGCTCCTTGCTATATGTTCCCCTAATTCCAATTAACTAATGCCATCTGTTGTTAAAGTTTAAAGTAAAAGCTTCCTTTTATTTCGTCACGACTAACAATGAAATTGAGACTTCCTTTTCAAACCAAACAAACATTTAACTTAAAAATTTTAAATAAATTTTTGCAAAAAAATTAAATTTTATGAGTTGAACTTTACATATTTTTACATTCCCTTTCACATAAAAGAAGAAAATAAATTTGGACACTCTCACTTTAATGGGCAGTATTAAAAAAGTACATTTTTTAAATTATCTATTCTTCATTTTACTTACAAAAAGTGGGTACATGCGCCTCTATGAAATTTTTCACACCTGGAATAAACAAATAAATTAAAAAACTCTTAGTTTATAAAACTAACTTTCTAAGTGACTAAAAAGTAAAATAATAAATTATTTTTTTGTTCTAATGATAATTTCAATTACAACAAATTTGAAGTACGCACTATTCAAATCAAAAGCATTACATTACCATTTAAGAACTCTCAGTTTGAGATTACATCACCACAAAATATTGTGGTGATGACACAAGACAAATACAATAGAAAAATAGTAAATATAAAATGCTAACAGCTGCCAAATAGAAATTTCCATTGAGAATAACTTACCTCTCTACTTTCTTAAAGCTAATTACTTCAATAACTGTCATTAGAAAAATAAACATCAACAGCTGATTCTGTAAATGAAACAATAACCATTTAAATACTGTATTGTGCTTTTACTTGATATCTAAAACATTACGTCATATTAGACAATGTTTTACATGAAACCATTAGCTATAGTATGACGTAATCTTCTAGAACTTTCGTTTAGTGGAGTCATAACATGAGACAAAATGGTGTCCCGAAATTATTTTTGGGACACTGAGACATTGAGCTAAAAACTGGACCAATGCCGGAAAAAGGTCACCATTTTTTTCTCGATCTAACCCAAATGGGTCACACTTTGTTCTTAGACTAGGCATTCATTTAAAAAATTGTAAAACATGTTAAAATGACCCCACTTGAAAGTTTTTAATTTTACAAGTAGTAATAAAAGAATTATTCCAAATACTTACATTTATCTTCTTCAACATGCTTTGTAGTAAACTGGAAAAAATTAATTATAAAATTAATGCAATGTCTTCTCAAAGGGAATTTGCAACAGAATATATTGATGGTTGTTCTTGTTGCCAACAAGGGAAAGCGTATGTGTTCAAATCTAATTTACAATAAAATAAAACTTCCTTTTTCGAGTCATATTTTACAAGGATTATTTCCTGATTATATTGAAATTTTATGATACCTGAACAGCTGTGACTAAATAGTTGGATAATTGGATGAATTTTAGTTTCAAAATTTTATTTGCAAAACTAAATAATAAAACCTTGGACTAATACTTGGAGTATTAGTCCAAGATAAAGCTAAAAAATTATTTAAAACTGATTTTAAAAATTGGGTTATAATTATCTCCCTCCCCAACCCCCCCTTTTTTTTTTTTTTTTTTTTTTTTTACTAAAGTCCTAAAGTCCTACTAAAGTCCTTTCCAAAAATAAACTGACGTTATTCCTTTTAATTGCCAACCTATTTAAAATTATTTTACTTTCTATTTTGTTTTTATTTTAACTAGTATTTGAAAATGGCTCTTATAATCGGCTTATAAGAGCCTCGGCCATAAGAGCAGTTCACTTTTAAGAGCTATTTTTTGAAACCCCTTTATGATCTTTAGCATTGATTTTAGTTCGTTTATAAGAGCTTGCTATAAATTTGCAACAAGAGCTCTAAGAAAGAGAAACTAAGATGTTAACTAACAAATAATTATAATAAAAAGTTGTAATTAAGAAATTGGTGCCCCATTCACAAGAGCTAAAAATGCACATTGAAGAAACAATAATGTGCAAAAAAGATAATAACTTGCAATTGAGTTTAGTTTGATAATTTTGAGCCACATTAATATGTTTATCACATTTAAAAATTGCTTTTATCTGAATTTTGTTATTTCTGCCATCTTTTATAATTTTTTTTTTAAGTTTTTATACAAGAGCAGTTTGGTTATAAGAGCCACTTTCAGCGGTCCGGACCTCGATCTTATAAGAGAGTTCGACTATACAAAAATTCAATTTGATATATCTTGAGATTTGGATCATATTTTTAAAATTTTAATCCGATTTGAAATATAAACAAAAGATTTTTTCAATCAAACAAAATTTTTTATATTTTTGTTTGGATGCAAATTGTTGTGATGGTGCTGATTGGCATAAACATAAAATGGAAAATTTTATAAAAGTGAAAAAATAATTACAAAATGATATAATGGCATCAATTCATCTCTTTGATGTGTTAAATTGATGCAATATAAACATTTTAAAATTTGCCTTACGATTAATTATTTAACGGAGCGGTATTAGAATCCAAATAGAAGGCCCTCCTTCTTTTTCGAAAACCCCCGACCCCAAACCAAAACCCTAAACAGATTGTCCACAATCTGTCGTCCCAACCTTTCTTCGAAGCTCAACTGAGTGTCCTGAAAAAAGGCCTCAACTTCATCCCAGCTCCGAAAAACCTGACTTTTCCAAATTTGTAGCATGCGTCGGATCCGCTATAGAAACATTCCAACGACCAAGAAAGAAGAAATTCGAAACAAAATTACCACTAAAATTTCGAAATCTAGAAGGCCGCGTCCGAACTTCACACGATCAGAGACAAAAGCCCGTGCTGGTTTAAAAAATAACAAAACCCTCACCATCGTGAAAGAAGGTAAAGGCAACGAAACCGTCGTTTTGTATACGGAATATGAAACGAATCCTCTCTATAAGAAACTATCTAAAGATCCAACGAGATCCCTAAAAATTCGTCTTGCGCTTGCTTTCAACAAAGTTTCGGCAAGAAATCCCAATTTCTCTATCGAAAAATCAACATACGTTACACTTATATTACTATTTCATAATTTCATTAACCCTAACTAAATAAATTGTTACAAAAAGTTGTTCCTCACGACTCACGTGTTTCGTCTCAACTCAGCTATTTCCGTCTGTCACTTTGTTCCGCTACTGCCATAATCCAAGATAAACCTGTCACCAATGTCGCAATGTCAGTTCCTACACCATCAACTTGTTGTTGTTTGCCCGGGAATAAGTCGATGAGTCGCCGGTGGGTCACACAACAGGATAAGATCCGACGCAGCACGTGAACCAAATGACAACTCGGAGTTCTCGTAACGTGAAATGTGTGGACTCTGGTTAGTGCATTCAGCGCCGCCCAGTGACGGAAAGAGGAAGTTGTTTTATTTTTAAAAATTGGTTTTTTTTTAGTAAAAATTAAGGTAAATTAAGGGGAATTAGTGTTTTCAAAATTATTCTTAGGTGTTTTGAGATTTTAGTTTTTGATTGTAGTTTAACATATTGACGCAGTGGCGCGGGTAGTTAGTTGTTCAGTATGTGGTTTTACATATTTTTGACGTCATTTTTAAAAATAGTGAGTAAAATATGTGATTGTGTGTGTTGGTTTACTATATTTCTAAAATAACCGTCTGTATGAATAAATTTGACAGATTTTCAAACATAAATTACAAAAATTAAAAGAATTGATGTCATGTCAAAAATATGACGTCATAACTTTTTCAAAACATCAGCCTAAATCAAAAATATTAATTCTAAGTAAAAAATAATTGATTACAGGATAAAAAAAAAAACTTTGCCTTCAAAAACTTTCATTCAAATTTTCAATTGAAAAAATAATTTAAAGTTTTAATTTTAATCCTCTTATGTACTTTGACCTCATACACTTAAAAGTAAACTTCCTGATGCTCTGAGATATTTCAAATACGGTACTCTAAATGCATCGAATAACTCATTCATTGTGTTATAATATTTAATTCGAGTGAATTGCGACTCAAGTTCTACGAAATTTAATTTTCACAATTTGAAAACATTTTACACGAGTTTTATCTAAACTCTTAATGGGTGTTTATAGTTAAACAAATTATACACTTCATAAGCACATTTTTCAATATTGAGACCAAGTGGTCCCCCTCCATATACAAACCCTATCAAATTATAAAAGCTTTCCATCACTGATTTACCGGTTCCGGTATGACCGAAAAATACAATTGTTTTTTTCATTACTTTGATGAATAATTTCAAATAATTAGCATTGTTTTCTAAAATGAAGTCTTCGAACGTACAATTTGAGTGCGTTGTACAGTATTCATCAAACTGATTCACTATAAAAAAAATAAAAAGAATATCAGGATTTTTTCGACATGGAAACTTAAACAGCATTAAAAAAAACAAAAAAAAAAAACGTCGAATTTGATATTTGAAACACGGCGGCAGTTGCCATGTTTATATCTGTTTATTACGAGGGATCCGACAAGTCAAAAAAATTTCTACGAATTCCTGCGAATCTGTAAATCTTGTAATAAATTATAAAAATCTATTAAATCTGTCAAAATCTTTATGAATTTCAATAAATCTTTACAAATCTCAACAAGTCTTGCTATTTAAGTTTGTGAATGTGCCAAGTTTAGATAATGTCATAAATTACGATTCACGAGATTTCTCTCGAAAGTTGATTTAATCTTTATAACCAGATATTATAAATTTAAATATACCTAAAAAAATCACATATTAAAATTTTTGCTTAAATCACTCTAAATCTTTATTTATAAAAATTTCAAGATCCGAAAATCGATTTTGTGGAAAAATCGATTCTTTTTGAATAATCGATTTTTTTTTCAAAAATGTAAATATTTAACTTGATTTTTTGCCAGGATTTTTTTTGAATGGAATTTTTTACAGTCGCCAATTAAACGTCTCGCGGTGCGCTGGATTTATAAACATCCTGCAGAGGTTGTAAAATGAGGCGGCCATAACGTCGCGCCCCAAAAAAAAAAAAAAATCGATTTTCGAAAAAAATCTTGTCGAAAAGAATCCTATCAAAAACATTCTCGACATTTTTGTCGAAAAAATTCCCGCATTTTTCAAACGTCTAAAAAATTCCATGTCGAAAATAATCCTGTTGAAAAAAATCCGTTTTGCGCAAATCTCGTCAATCAATTTTTGGCTTGTCGGTGTTATGGTGCTTGTACAAGTACAAGTATATTGTATCATATTTTAAAATATGGTAACACACTTTTTTACACAACACTAGACTTTTTGAGAGTGTAACAGAATTAACTTACTTGTTTTACGTGCACCCATATTCCGGAGTTTTATAATATTAGATACGAAAGTGTCATTGTTGAACAGATCTCCTTTTTCTAACTCATCACAGACTTGTTCTGGATCTAGATCATCTCCAAATTGATAAACAGCACTTATGATGTTAGGTTTTTGATGTCTCATGTTAAATTTATTCAGCTTTTCATCCAGCTCTTTCTGCAATTGATTTCTTGTTAGTTAATTGTAGATAAAATGTTATCAAATTTTGTTATAAAAAACAAACACTCACGAAGTAATAAGCTTTCATGCAGTTTGGCAAGCGGTCGTCGTGAAATCCTTCCGGATGAAATCTCTTTGTTTCCTTGAACAGTTAAGCAATTATTACGGTAAGTTAGAATTTTATTATTAATGTTTTCATTATACCTATTTATACTATTTGTTACTCTAAATATAAATCTATTAATATTTAGTTATTGTTAATTGTAATATCCATTTATGTTAGTACTAATTCGTTATTATTTGTTTTGATATTGATTACATTTTAAAATTTTCATCACAACCACATTGTTCGAAATTTCTGGCTTTCACTGTTATGCCACGTGACTTATAATATAAATATAATATAAATATAAATAACATACACCCAGAAGAAAACTGCGTGCGGCTTCAGTGTATTCCCCGTGCATCTATTGCAATAAATCAATGTTGTGTCAGTTTTTTGTCTCAACTGGATATTGTAGTGTTTTATTAGGTATTATTTATTATTACCGCTTTATTTTTGACAAACGTTTTGATGGCAGTTGCAGAAAAATTAAACAAATTTCCAACTAATTTGCAATCCTAAAAGTAGAATATTATGTTTTAAAACATTTGTTTATAAAAGTAGTTTGAATTTTCAAGTTTTAGTAGACATTCTAAAGTAGACGTTAATTAATGGGAGTTTTTAACAAACTATTTTGAGATAATCAATTGTTTCGAACTAGCGATGCTAACGGGACCAGATTTTCTATTTTTTTTTTTTTTTTTTTTAGTACCATACTGTCCCATCCCGAATCCCGTAGCGGGACCGGGATCAGGATTTTCCCGGTCCCGTTAGCATTTCTATTTCGAACATATATTATAGACTACAAATAAAGAATGGTTGCTTTAAATTATCAAAGAAGATTTGCTTCCTAACGAGAAATAACTTATGGTTCAACGTTTCAGAGCTATTGGGTATGGTATGTATATAGCCATAATCAGGAACAGTAGACATATACTCATCATAGTCCTTATAAGTAGACAACCAACAAATCGAAAAAGTGATGTTATATTGTTATGTATGTGGGAATGAAATTGTTATTTCGCATTGCAAATGAAAATTTTTTAATTTTTTTTTTTTTTATGGTTTAAAAAGAAGATTTTTAAAGGATTTAAAGAACTTAAGGACCATGATGAGTAGACTACAGTATACGCCACTGTTACACTCAGTAGATGAAATTATATTTTTTTGTAAATTTATTGTGTAGACTTTAAAATATATTTCACATATGGTAGTAGTGAAAAATAACTGGTTATACATTTTAAAATACTGTAATGTATATATCACAAGCATTTTATAATTATTTTAAATTTTCATACGTACTTGAGATTGGCCAAAAGAAATAAAAATGATTGTAAAGATTGCCAGCAATAAAGAAGTCATCGCACTTTCTTGCTTGGTAAAAACCTCTACGGATAATCTATAATTAAGAATAAATAAATGTTGAAAATTTTCAAAACTTTTAGTCATCAATAAATTTATGGGCTCAGTAACTGAGCCCATAAATTTAAGTTACGTTTTAAGCAATAGTCAGCAGTGCAGTGCAGCCGACCATTACTTGCAGCTGTCATCGGTTTTATCGGACCGGACCGGACCGGATCAGACAAACCGGATAAATTTTCGGATCGGATTTTTTTGCAGACATCGATCCGATCCGGTCCGACTGCAACACTAGCTCAGTTTAATTTAAATGACAAATTAAAGCTAAAATTTTATACTTTTAGTTATACTGTAAATTTATGTACCGTTAATGTACCGTTTTAATGTTGAGTTGTTCAAGTTGTTGTTGAAGAATGATTGCATGTGGAAGTGAAGTTCTTTTATACTCTTTTAGTCAATGATTCACTAGTTTAGTGTTGTCAGATGGTGATTGGCTGGTGACAAATAAAAATTTTAAAACCGAAAGTTCTGAAACTTCACTTCTGTAGTACAGATGCACATGTGCAGATACTCAGCACAAACAAAACAAAAAAAAAGCAATGCCATATTTTCAAGAAATAAATAATATACTCTTATGTAATAGGTTTATCATATTTGTTATACTGACATTTCTAAAATTGTTATAAAACTTTTGTTTTCTTCCATTTGAAGATCATGCTTTACTACACAGCTGAAAATAAGTGAAATAATTGACTGACACTATAATGTTATTCATTTTAATATTTAATGTTTTCTACAAATAAAGTTCAAATATAAAATACCATATCAAGAACTGTTTTTTTTTTTTATAAATTCTGAATCAATATTTTATCTTGTGGTTTGGAAAAATTCATTTTTAGGAATTTTCATTTCGTCTCAGTTACTTGATTGATCCAAGTTATACACTTTTGTTCTTTTGTAATCACTGCAATAATTCAATAATAAAACCAAGATAGAACGTTGAATCCACCAAAAGCAAAAATATATAAAGATTAGAGAATGATAAACTTTATTCTCAATATGGAGTTTTCTTGTCAGTGTTGCTGCCTAGTGAGAGTTTTTCGTAACTTGGCGTGACTCTTCCGGTGACGCTCAGACGCACACTGGGTTTGTTTGTGATGAGTTGCGACCGTGTCTGCTATTTGACGTCATCAGGTGCAACCTTGCGATCGATCACAGCTACTGTCGTCAGTGAAATTAAAAAAAAATAAAATCTTTATTGCTTTAGAAAAAGTTAATTAACTACACAAATTTGTTATAAACGCATTAATATCTAATTTAAAAATTAAAAAAACATTAATTTTATTTGGAATTATAACTGTGAAGTGCAAGTTTTGCAATGCTATTGGGTCACGTTCTTCTGCAACAACTTTCTGTTGTTAACCAAGACTAATAAATAATTAGTCAATTACTAGATTTGTAAACTATAAAAAAACTTATTATTCTCAATTTTTTAAAATTTTAATTTGTTGAAAACAACTTCAACTTTTAGAGTTGGAAAAGATTTTCAGAAAGTTTTTCCAAGTATAAAACGTATACACAACCTTTTACGTAGGAGTCAGTCTGAGTCAGAATTCCTAACCAGTAATAAAAATGTCAATGAAGAATTATAGCCCACATGTCTATTGTTTGGATTATATATAAACCTGAAAGTTGACTTTCGAGTGACAATCATTGTAATAGAGTTACAAGTATTGGATCTGCGCTAGTCTGGTAAAAACTGCACCAATGGTGCTCAAAGTATTACTAAAATCACTTACTAACTCAGTAACTAGCCTGATTAAACCAGTAACCAACACAATCAACAGCTTACCGCCTTTGTCAATGTCCGAATGTGAGTCGTCTACAGACATAATCGACAAGTGCAACTCGCGTTTTGATGCTGCACGAAGCAATAAAAAAGCCTAAATGTATAAAATTTCAGCATATAAATATTACCGGTATAATAATTTTGATTACGTATTGTACTTTAAAAACTGTGCAGAGTGCAGAATTTTTGTTATCAATTTATAGAATATTTAAAAGGCCAAATAATTATTTAATTCTGCCAATTTACTATTATAATGAGTAGATTCATGTTTACGGTAATTTTATAAAACCACTATAATACATGTAACCTTTAAATTTAGCAGAATGGTACTGTATTTTACACACATACTGTATACCAGCTGTTGTTTACATCAAATAAATTTTACTTACACCATAGGAAGTATAAAATTTCTACTAATGTTTGAAAAAAAACTGTGGTATTTAAATTGCTAGCCTAATTTTATTTTTAAATACATGATGATTGAAATTAATCTTAATACCATAGAAAACTCTCCCGATATTAAATGTTAATACGAGATTGACATTTATAAACCACAATTACAATTTAGTTTATAAGATAGTACGACTTTAAATTAACTACATATGGCATCCAGAATTCACGTACCGGTATTGTTAACTAATCATAGCAGACGTACACAGTAAAAAATGTGAGGTGTAAATAGGTGTTAAAAGCTTATTTACATCATCCTCCTACTCATTTACACTTAAATAAGTGTATAATGGGTGTATAAAGGTGTAAAGAGGAGGTGTTAAACAAATC